>JAOUQT010000001.1:5086572-5098593 GCA_025769995.1 Xyliphius kryptos | reverse complement strand
AACTGTGCTCTTACCCTGATAATTGAACCTTCACACTCTGCTCTTACTGGTGCAATGTGCAATTAATGAAGATTGAATGATTAATGCAAATAAGCTAACAGTTTAGCACACAGCATTTCAGCATGCAGTTTTTGTCTCGTGTGTCTATTAATGTAATAATTACAGTTTTTACAGTGTTTATTATTTTTATAGGCTTATAGGACTAGTCTACAGGAGGATACATGTTTGGAAACAAACTAAACTAAATAAAACAAATTTACTAAACTAAAAGTACTTTGTTGTTGAAGAGAAAGGAAATGCAAAAAAATAACATTCAATTACAGAAAGGATGTATCTGAATAAGAAGAAACAAAACAGTGACAAGAATAGCTCTTGCAGATCCACTTTATGTCTCAGAGCTCTGTGTGTATTTGTCCCAATAATTTATTGCACCTGGCCCGTACAATACGACTGTCTAGAGACTACATCTTTGGCAGTGCAGCCTTGCAAAGTGCACTTCCTGGAATAATGGCTGTGTCTTATCCTAACAACGCCTACTTGCGCCAGGACCACCCGTTGGGCATCAGCTGGCTGCCAATAACTAATGCCAGCTAAGTAACACAGCTTCTAATCACACACAATCTTAATCACTTGCAACATAAATGTAGATTTACCTCCAATAACACAGCTGGAATGGAATGTAAAACTAACAATCAGCACATTTAACAATCGTTCTTCAAACAAATCCAAGTGAAACAATTTGTCATGGTCATCCATTTCAGCTCTCATATTTAACTCTCAATATTTTCAGCATTAATTAACATTAATGAATAATAAAACAAAAGGGACAAAGAGAGTTATCTAACCATACTTCATCGTCACGGTTCATCGCCTTCATCACCAGCATCACCTACTTCTTTGAAAGGATGGTGTTTACCGCTCCAGCAGAGTTCAGTTTATACATTTGATTCTTTATAGTGTTTCATTAAGATATTAATACATTAAGGAACACAGTATAAAGAGCAATAAATAACAATACTAATAAAGCGATATCTTCTATTCGGATTGCTACCTTGGCAAGTTGGAGCAAGTTGTTCCCATGAGTCTATGAGAGATATTGTCTGAAGCTACACTTGCTTTTTTTTGTTGGAAAAGTTATGTTTAAAAATCGAAAATCATTCTGCACCGACTATCACAATCTGCATAAAAGAAAATAATATAGTACCAAAGAATTCTGCACAGTACTTTATAGTATTGGCTTGATGATTTGTTTATTAATTTATTCATTTCTTGAGAAATACATATACACTATGTATATTTTGTGCATTACTGTATTTCAATACTGTATATAATTTATTTTCATTGTTACTGTTACTGTAATGTTACTGACTGACTTGTTTCTGATATTGGTCTATGATCATTGCCGGTGAAATTGAACTTATCTCATTCTGGGACAAATAAAGCATTATCTTACTAAATTATCATAAATGGACCTGTGTAACCCTTTTTCCTACAAAGGCAAAAAGCAGGACTAGAGTGATCAACTACAAGCGCTTAGAGTAGTTGGTGAAAATGTATCTCAATGTGGTAAACAAGAACACAAACAAGTTCTGTGCTGTTTAATTTCGTAGGGTACAGGAGGGGTCTTCAAACTAATTTAACTGAAATCCACATACAAAAAGATTTATGGGCGGGCCCGGCATTAGAGCAGGTGAACCTTTACGCATGTAGGAATGGTCAAGACAACTTGCTTGGTCAAGTGCAAACTGAGCATCAGAATGGGCAGGAAAGGTGATTTAAATTACTTTGAACATGGCATAGTTGTTGGTGCCAAATGTGATGTGTATTTCAGAACCTTCGGAGCTTTTAGGATTTTCAGGCACAACCATCTCTAGCATTTACAGAGAATGGTCCAAAATAGAGAAAATACTCAGTAAGCGGCAGTTGCATGGATGAAAATGCCTTGTTATTGTGAGAGGTCAGAAGAGAATGGGCAGACTGGTTCGAGAGATTAAAAAGGCAACAGTAACTCAAATAATCACTTATTATAACCAATGTCATCTCTGTTGAAAGTGTGCCACAAAGAATTAAGGCAGTTCTGAAGGCAAAAGGGGGTCCAAAATTTTACTAACAAGGTATACCTAATAAAGTGGCCAGTGAGTGTGTAGACTGTAAACAATGGAATAGGATTTGTGCAATATAACACTGTTTTCTCCTGGATTAATTAGAGTGCTCCTATTTAGTTTTTGTTTTTATTGTTCTTGTCTCATAACCCGACATAGTTTTCACTATTATGTCAGCGAAATGTCCCCACTTTGAGACAAATGTTGTGAACGATCTCATCATAAAGATAAAAGAAAATATCAGAGATGTCTAATGCACTGATTTAAAAGACAACAGAAATTCCATTAAAACATTTGTTGGTACTTTTATAGACTGGGAGAAAATGGTTTTGGGGGGAAAAAAATTAAGAGAGCCCAGAAATGTTCCAAAATCTCTAAATGCACATCCTGCCATTCACTGTTTAATGTATTGCTGACAATTCCATCTCCAGCCAAGTCCCAGTCTCAGTCGCTCTCTCAATTTATGGCTAAGTCTATCAGGCTACAGAAAGACTAAATAAAAATCAGGAAACCTCAAGTAAAAAGATAATACTTGTGCTGGCTTTATTGTGACCTAGACGAGGTCATGGGTCAGGGTTCAACAGAAGGGCAGAGAATCTGGCAGCTGCAGCTAAAAGCTGTCTCCGGTTTCAGCTGAGCCTCAGTCTTTTCTCTTTTTCAGCTGAATGTTGTGTAGCGCCTTCAAGATATATACTATTTGATATCTGTGTGTGTGTGTATGCCAGTCCACTCTGTAGATACTGTGCAATACTGGAGTCACAGGGTTAACAGGTGAGGCTGGGTAAAGAAATATTTAATAAACATTTTTAATTGATTATTTAGATGTGATTCATTTGACAGCACCAACACATGCTAAAACAAGCCTGAAAACAACAACTCCGGCATTGCATTTCACTGTTCCATTGCATGGTCCAGGTGTTAAGTGTTGCTTTGTACAGAAATTAGGTTGCCGGCCAAATGGTTTTGGGACACGTCCCAAAGCAAACATTTTTTTTTTTATCTACCCACTTTATTTTCAGAGCATGAGCATGTGTCTACCTTTTCTACAGAGTTGTTTACTTAACTCTGTCACTGGCTCCACCTGGTACTGCTAGTGTCCAAATCCACACACACTCACTATGTTAGTATCTCTATAGTTGAGAGGACTTTCCATTGACATACAGTATTTGTTTGCAGCTAATTTTTGCTAAACCCAACCTTAAACTCAGTATTGACAAAACATATTTTAGATCTTTCTTTATTTAGATCTTCTTCAGATAATATTCTTACAAGCATTACACCACAATTTGTGTTCCAAATTTGTGGACATCATAGATGAGACAAGCCCACACATACCCTCATGTAAAAAGTAAAGAACAAGTAAAATCCCCAAGAGACTAAGATTCATGTTTATCATTTCCACTAAACTATAAAATAATCAGGGTGCAGTACATGTAAAGCGCCATAGGGGCAGCACATCTTGAGTTTAATTGCATTGGAAAGCACATGGACCAAAGGATTGCATTTCAATCCCAAAAATAAGCACTGTGGAGAACAGCAATGCAGAGTACCCTGAGAGCATCCGGATGTGAAATCAGTAATAAAGGTGAGGACCCACCAAAAAAGTCCTCACTTCGAAATTTAAAATCCTGAACTGGTCTTTAAAAGGATAGTGGCATCACTCTACTTCTGAAGACATGATAATAAATGCAGCTAATTAAATGCTAACTAAAAACTTCAGAAAACACTAAAAAAAAAAACTTTTTAGAGAAGCAGCAAATTACAAGGTCAAAAAATATCATACACTATTTACTAAAAGTATTTGCTCCCCCATACAAATTATCTTTCATGACCACAAGCGTATGAATGCTTCAGCATACCAAGACATTTTGGACAATTCCATGCTCCCAACTTTGTGAGAACAGTTTGGACCTGCCCCTTTCCTCTTCCTACATGACTGTTCACCAGTGCACAAAGCAAGGTTCATAAAGATATGGATGACAGAGTCTGGTAAGATGAACTTATGTCCTGATAGAACATCTTTGGGATGAATTAGAGCGAAGACTGGGAGCCAGTGTGTGACCTTACAAATGTGGAAGAATGTTAATAGATTCGCATAAACACACTCCTAAACATTGTGGACAGCCTTCCCAGAAAAGTTGAAGCTGTTCAAACTGCAAAGGGTCGACGTCATATTGAACCCTATGAATTAGCTCATATGTGAGTCAAGGCAGGGGAGAAAATATGTTTAGTATATATACATACACAGGTGCTGGTCATAAAATTAGAATATCATAAAAAAGGTGATTTATTTCCATAATTTCATTCAAAAAGAGAAATTTGTATATTATACACATTTGTTACACACAGACCGATATTTCAGTTTGATGATTATAATTGACAACTAATAAAATAAAAACAAATTCAGTATCTCAGAAAATTAGAATATGACTTTAGGCATGTACAGCACGCAATACTTAGTTGGGCTCCTTTTGCCCAAATTACTGCAGCAATGCGGCGTGGCATGAATTCGATCAGTCTGTGGTATTTCTCAGGTGTTACGAGAGCCAACATTGCTCTGATAGAAGCCTTCAGCTGCTCTGCATAGTTAGGTCTGGCGTATCGCATCTTCTTCACAGTACCCTGTATATTTTCTAAAGTGTTAAGGTCAGGTAAAATTGCTGGACAATTAAGAACAGGGACACCATGGTACTTCAAGATTTGACACTGTGTGTAGCTGGAGTCAGTGCTTTAAGAACCACCAAGAGCAGACATGGGTTTCAGCTGTTGCATTCCTTTGTCAAGAAACTCCTAAACAAAAGAGAGTGTCAGAAGCGTCTACAAAAGGGACTGGACTGCTGCTGAGTGTTCCAAAGTTAAGTTCTACGATGAAAGTAAATGTTGCATTTCCTTTTGGAAATCAAGGTTCCATAGTCTAGAGAGAGAGAGAGGAGAAGCACAGAATCCATGTCACTTAAGGTCTAGTTTAAAGTTTCCTCAGTCAGTGATGTCATCTGCTGCCATGTCATCCAAGGTCCAAGGTCAACACAGCCGTATACCAGGAAGTTTTAGGAAACCTCATGCTTACTGCTGACCAACTTTTGGGAGATGATGATTTCATTTTTCAACAGAACTTGGCACCTTCACACAGTGACAAAGCTACAAGTACCTGGTCTAAGGATCATGGTATTCCTGTTCTTAATTGCCCAGCAGACTCCCCTGAGAAGATGCCTAACAATGCAGAACAACCGAAGGCCACTATCGGAGCAACCTTGGCTCCAATAACACCTGAGCAGTGCCACAGACTGATCGACTCCATGCCACGCCGCACTGCTGCAGTAATTCTGGCAAAAGGAGCCCCAACTAAGTATTAGGTGCTGTACATGTTCATACTTTTCAGTTGGACAGTATTTCTAAAAATCTTTTTTTTCTATTCGTCTAAATTAATATTCTAATTTTCTGAGATAATGAATGTGGGCTGTTTATTAATTGTCAATTATAATGATTAAATTAAAAGAAATAAACACTTGAAATATCAGTGTGTCTGTATCAAATGCATGTAGTATACAAGTTTTACTTTTTGAATGAAATTATGGAAATAAAACAACTTTTTTATAATATTTTACATCATGACCAGCACCTGTACTGTGTATATTCATATCCTGGTCACATAAGGGTCACTAATGTGCAAAAACCACACACACACACACACACACACACACACACAGCTGCACCTATATCTTCCCAACCCACCTTTGCTCTCACATTAAACATTTTAAATACATTGATCAGCGCTAAAACAACTAGTCTAAAACATCTGTGTTCTATTAAGGAGACAGGAAAACAGAAATAGTGAAAAGGCAGCCAGGATTTGAAAGACTGCCATGTTATGAAGCCTTTCTCAAAAACACTGCTGGCCTAGAACAGAATTAATGATGTGCCCTGACTTTTTAAAAATACTATATTTCAAGTATACCAAAAACAACTGCATGCTCATGCATGGACATGCACAGGGTTTACTTCAATGGGAAGTATATACTAGCACAAGTGTGTGCGCACACACACACAACAGAATTAGGTGATTTTAAAATTCATGAAAACAACACATTTCAAAAAAGTTGGGACAAGGCCATGTTTACCACTGCGAGACATCCCCTTTCCTCTTTACAACAGTCTGTAAATGTCTGGGGACTGAAAAGACAAGTTGCTCAAGTAGAGGGATAGAAAGTTAACCCCATTCTAATCTAGTGCTGAATTCTAGTTGCTCAACTGTCTTAGGTTTTTTGTCATATCTACCAGTTTATGATGCGCCAAATGTTTTATATCTGAGCTGCAGGCTGGCAAGTTCAGTACCCGAACACTTCTTTTACACAGCTATGATGCTGTAATTGATGCAGTATGTGGTTTGGCATTGTAAAGTTGGAAAATGCATGGTGTTCCCTGAAGAAGTTGTTGCTCTACCTTTCAGCACTGATGGTGTCCTTCCAGATTTGTAAGCTGCCCATGCCACACACACTAATGCAACCCCATACTATCAGAGATGCAGGCTTCTGATGGCAATGGCAGATGGCACGGTGAAATGTGTTCACAGATAAAGTTCTCTGCAAAGATTCCTGAGACCATTTTGTGATTTTAAATACAGAAGCATACCTGTGTGACGCAGTGCTGTCTAAGGGCCCGAAGATCATGGGCACCCAGTATGGTTTTCCGTCCTTGACCCTTACAGACAGAAAATCTTCCAAAATCTTTTGATAATGATTGTGCACTGTAGATGATGATATGTTCAAACTCTTTTAATATTCAGTCATGTTAATAACCTATTGAAATTTGGTCCTCTGCCTGTTCCTTTTTTGTACCTTAATGCCCTGTTCCAACTTTTTTGAGATGTTTGGCCATCATGAAATTTCAAAAGAGCCAATATTTGGCATGAAATTTAAAAATGTCCCACTTTCGACATTTGATGTGTTGTCTATGTTCTGTTGTGAATACAATATCAGTTTTTGACATTTGTAAATCATTGCATTCAGTTCAGGGACGCTGTCTCGTTTGGACTAAAGGGAAGAAAAACAAACCAAGTTGTTATCAGTGCTCAGTTCAGAAGCCTGGATCTCTGATGGTATGAGGTTGAATTAGGGCATGTTGCATGGGCAGCTTACACATCTGGAAGGACAACATGCTGAAAGGTATATCCAGGTTCCAGATCAGCATATGCTCCCATGCAGACGACATCTCTTACATGCCATCATTTATGGAATAATGAATTTTGAATTATATCAGAGTATTCTAAAGGAAAATGTTTAGACATCTGTCCATGAACTGAATCTCAAGAGAAGGTGGGTCACGAAGCAAGACAACGAATCTAAGCACACAAGTCGTTTTACCAGAGAATGATTAAAGTGAAATGTTTAGTTTCATATACAGCTAAACAGGAAGAGGTCACACCTGATATTGAAACCAAAGGTATAAATACTTTTGCCACTCACAAATATGCAATATTTGATAATTACTCAATAAATAATTATAAATAAATGTAAAAAAGTGCAATATTTGTATCTTATGGGTTGTTTGTCTACCTGTAGGACTTGGAAAATAAAGCTTTGCTACTAAAATTAAATGAAAACACATTTGTGGAATGTTAATAACAATTGTTACTAACCAGCTCCGGCACCTGCTGCACTGTGCAAAAGCCTTGAGTGCCCTTTAGTATAACTGTCGCAATAGATGACTATTTTCTTCTTCTTCTATGGCCTCTCCCTTTCATTAGGGGTCGCCACACAGAGTCAATCTTTTCCACCTTACTCCGTCTTCTGCATCTTCTACTATCAAACCAACTACCTGCATGTCTACTTTGACTATTTTAATGATGTAAAAATAAATATTTCCAAACATTTAATTTTCAAGAAAATTTTTAAAAATTGCATTTCAGTAAATAAACCAACATATTGCATAACAGAAAGCCTTTAAAGTCCATGACAGCTGGATTTTCTTACATAACAGGGTGCCCAAGGCTTTCCCACAGAAAATGTATATCTCAAACATATCAACAATTTTCTGCCTAAAATATAAATCTTTCCACAAAACTATAGAAACTAAAATGGATTAGATCAAGCAAACTAGTGAAAACATGCGAGTTTGTATCGATAATTATTAAAAAGTTTTGACCAATCCAGTTCCAGTACAAGAATTGAACTTTTTAAAGATATATAATATAAAACCCAAAAGAAACAAAGCTTCAGGTTCAAATCATAATGTCTATGCATGTTTAGCGTGTGTTCCAACTAACTGAGTCATTTCCCAGATGCTTTCTGGGGTTATACACAGCCGTCTGGGGCTATAAGGAAGCCTGAGAGCTGCCCCGTCTGTGTCTCGTCTCGGCTTTAACCGGAGACCTTTTGGACACCTTTACTTAAGGGAGCATAATTTGGAAAAAAATATATAAATACTTTTTCTTAGTGTTTTCCTCCATTTCCTCCATTACATCTACACACGGCTTCACTCGAGCGTTCCGCTTGTTTCCGAGCTTTTTATGAACCCGGTTTTTGATGCCCATCCTCAACATCTCTGTGACTGTTTCAGATGATGAATGAGTGCCATAATGCTTTTAATCTTGTGACATCCGTGTTGCAGCGTCAAACCGACAAGGCTGAGTAAACATTTAGATTAAACCGTTCTCTTTCAAATGCTAAAGAATAGCTCTTGTTCAAACACTAATCCTGGCCTAGAGAATGCTTCACCTGTGCAAAAAAAAATAATAAAATAAAAAAAATTAGTGGTCATTTTAGGTAGTTAGGAGTCGAGAGCTTTCACACAGCACCACCAGGTGGACAGGATAAAAATTAGCATTAGAAAATGAGAATCCAACTTCTAAAGAGTTTATCATTTTCTATCTAATTTTTGGGAGAAATATTGCAGACTGCATGATAATCCAATTCCTCCAAGCTGTAGTTCTAAGGTAAAGTTATGTCCAGATAGAAAAGAAAAGACAGAAAGAAAGAGACATAAAGTATGTAACATAACAATTTGATGAGCCTGGGACATTTGCACTATACAAGCATATGGCTATTGTTAAAAACAATTTACTGTTAACCCCAAGCTGTCAGCATTTGGAAAGATAGCAGGGATTCTGCCCTGACGCAACACATACCTACAAATTAGCGGTGCCATGACTTTTGTCAAGCCCACATGACCTTTATCACGACTCCATAGGAGAGTCGAATGTATTATTTCCAGATCAACTCTTTCAGACTGATATTCAAAGTAGGGGTCCCTGAAGAGAATGGGGCGCTATTTAAAACTGGCTAATGGTGTACAACTTACCAGGGCTTTTTCTTTCTTTTGCAGGCTAGCAATGCTAACTGGACCTGTAACCACCTGCAAATTACAACTTAGCACTCGAAGAACGTGTTTCTTTCAGTCTATTGTTGACGTGTGTAGGTCAGGCAAAGGAGGGGAGGAGGGACGAATAGATTGTGCTAAGAGGCTTTAATCCCCCCGCCTGTCAAGCCCGGACCCTGCTTGATGTCCCATTGATGTGTAACAGAACAAAACAGTGGGCCCCTCAATAAGCTGCTGGCCGGGCACCATTCACAGCGACAGGAGGGCAAATTCTTCAGTCGCTCAGATCCCTCTGTCCAGAGAAGCAGCTTCAATCTTTATGTATACAGGCATTCACAAAATAAACTATTATTTTTATCCAGTGTATAAGAAATGACCTTCTAATAAAAGATTTTTTTTTATTTTAAACAATAATGTCTATAATATTTGCACAATTGCCAATATATTCCTGAATTGCTGCATGTTCAGTTATATTTATATCACTGTCAAAGCTTAGTACCTTTTTATTTCAAGTTATGGACTTGGTTGAAAATCTACATAAACTTTATATTAAAAAGATTAGTAAGAATTATTAAAATTAATATGATACAAACTGAATATAAAGCATATACTGTACTACTGGAGTATGTTTTATATAAATTAACTCACAATAGCTCATATTGATAATGCATATACCCATTATATAGAATTTTATAGAATTTTAACTGCTTTTTATTTTATTTTATTTTATTTAGATTGCAGAAAAGGTTCCATTATAAGGAAGGCATTTACTTTTCTTTTTCAACAAATTTCTAAAAAAAAAAATCAAAACATAACACTGTTTAATATTGGAAGAGTCATAAATTCATATAGCCTGATAAAGAATACATTTAGCAATAAGAATAAAAAAAATCACGGGTTTGAACAGAAAAAAAACCAAGACAGGAAGACTGTATGCAAATTAGACAGAGCTCATTTTAATGAGACAAACCCACTGACAAACCACAACTCTAATGCTGGGGGTTAAGAGATGCATATTCATGATATGTATATTCAAATGCATAGACATGAACTAACAGAGCCACCCCCTCTGCAGCCTATTACCCTTCTCATTACACTTTTTTATTTACACAGCCCGACAAGGATTGGAGATCCTTTATCTAAAAAACACGTGTTTTGCATTCATAATATATGGATTGTATACTTATCTTCTGTAGTGTGTAGGATGTTTATCTGCAACAAGATCACTGTGAAAGCCAAACTATAACCATTTAACTACTGCAAAAATATATTTTCTATAAAATGTAAAGAATATAATCGACAAACTTAAAACTACAGCATTGGCAATGTGCAAAATTTAATTGTCAAGTCTAACTCAGATGTTACATGGACATTGAGCCCAGACATTGAGCCCAAATCAAAGATCAGTGATAAAGTTGTTATTCTTCTGCTTTTTATTGCTATTCATATTTATATTCTGAATTAAACAATTAAATTAAACAGTTAAGCCTAATGTGAATTTTTGAACTTCAAATTTTTATATAATTTGGTTTAAAATTTTTTAAATGTATAAGAAAATATTTATGATTCCTGGAACAAGAGATACCCTCTAAATTTTTGCCTTGGGCCCTAACTGACTCGTGTACATTTGCATCATTTTTACCATGTGATCACTGAGAAATTAACTCATGTGACATATTCGACACGGTTACAAAAACACCTTTGTGTAATTTGAGGAGGAGATCTGCATACACTTGCAATCATACAAGTCAATATTTTGACTGCAGCATACAAATAAATGGATCCAGTTTTAGAATAAGCAACTGACTCGAAGGACAGTGAACTGAAGGAATACATCCAGAAGGTAGCAGCAATGCAACAATAACTGACAGCTTCTGTTAAACCCTTAGGAAGAGAAAGACGACAACGACAAAAATAGCTCGAGTAGAATACAAATGATGGGGGTCTGATTAAAAGTTCAGAGGAAATATATGACAGGTTTCACTACCCATTTATTCTAATTTACCTGTAAAAAGTAAAATCATTGACATTAATTTGACAAGTCATAAACTTCGGGGCCCGTCGCTATCCTAGTGGGTTTTTCCACACGTTTTGTATTCCACTATAGCTTCTAGAGTATTGTGTGCTGGTAATTCATAAGCTTTTCTGATGCGCTGAAAATATTTACTACAACATTATAAAAAAGCTGATCAAGATCAGGTTCCACCCTATTTCATTCATTAACTTCCGCTTTATCCACATGGGGGTCACTGGGCCAGCCCAGCCACGCACACACAGACATTCACACACTAAGGCAACTTTAGAGACACAAATTAACCTAGCATGCATGTCTTTGAAATGTGGGAGGAAATCAGAGCACCCGGAGAAAACCCACACAGTGCGAACCTGGGTCCTTTTTGCTGCAAGGCGACAGTGCTACCTAATGCACCACCATGCTACCTATTTAAGGAATATGACTCAAAACTACAAGTTGAACACCATCATCATCATTGTCCCCTCATGTTGCTCTGTTATTTACACTTTGCATGTTGCTGTATTTATCTTATGGAATGTACACTTGCGGAATGAGACCACTGCTCCAGTCTGATCTTCTATCAAATTTCCT
>JAOUQT010000001.1:4918673-4929194 GCA_025769995.1 Xyliphius kryptos | reverse complement strand
GCGAGAAGGAAAAAATTTGCAACAAAGAAAATTGCTTACGAATTTTGTTTTTAAGTTCTCAAAACTTTTGGACCCTTACTGACGCCATTGTGGGAAGCAATTAATTGTTTCAAGGACATGGTGGGGAATCACGATGCCAAATTTCAGCCTTGTAGGTACTCCGGAAAGTGGGAGAATTAGTGATGAGTCCGTGAGAACTTGTATATACTGTAGTCACACGCGGGACAGACGAATTGGCGCCACCTTCTGGCGACAGATGTGCATTTGTAGAAACTAACCCCTTTAAACAAGCAATGTCTTTTTTCTCTATCTGTAATTTCTTTTGTCATCTGTGCTGCAGAGGTAATCACAACATGTCTGCAGGATGCCTTCCCCAGGACCTTGAAGTCGAAGCGGAGCTGCATTACTGTGGGGGTCTGCATTGTCTTTTTCCTCCTTGGCTTGCCATGTGTGACCGAAGTAAGTTCTTCTGACCTACTGACATTTTATGTTTTAGTATTAAATTTTAACTCGTCCCACTTTAACCTGTTGCATACCTGATGTGTTGTTCTCACCCCAAATGTTGTGTAAATGTTTAAAAAAAAACAACAAAACTGCGCTACGTCCTGCTGTTCTTTTTCTTTCTCCATTACCTGGTCTGGTGACAGGTACAGTCACTTCAACTAACCCCATCCTTTGTCTCCACAAAAAAAAATAATGAATAATTATCTTATTCATTTTCAGTGCATTTAACTTCTTATCGAATAATCATCCACGGTTTTTAACACACACACACACACACACACACACACACACACACACACACACACACACACTCACACACACACACACACACACACACACACACACACACACACACACACACACACACACTTATGCTAAAATCACAAAAGACAATGGATTCTCAAAAACCGTCAATGGAAAATAAATTTAAAACAATAAAAAATACCCCGCACTGTAGACACCTGTGGAAAAAAGGAACCAGACTACATTCTACACATGTAACATATTTACTTTAAGTGAGCATCTTCTTTAATGTTTTACTGTTTAAAACCCTTTACTTCCAATGTTACCAATTCAGTCCATAATACTAAGCTAAAGAGACAGCCGTCCCACAACATTGCTGTTCTGGAGATAATATATTGTGTATCGTTTAGTTAAACTCATGCTGAAATCCCAAAATCTCCTGTGTTACAGGCTGGAATCTACTGGGTAAATCTGATAGATACCTTCTGCGCTGGTTGGATTCTTTTGGTGGCTGGACTTCTGGAGGTCATGGGTTTGACCTATTTATATGGTAAATATTCAAACTGGACTGAGATTTAATATTTATCTTACTGTGGAACGGGGTGACATGAATCATACATCTAGTTTTAATTTTTAGGTGGGAACAGGTTTATTAAAGACATTGAGATGATGATCGGGACCAAAAATGCACTCTTCTGGTTTTGGTGGAGGGCCTGCTGGTTTTGTATCACCCCCCTGGTTCTGTTGGTAAGTCTGTCACAAAAGAAAGCTGAGGAAAAGTTATTTATATTTTGTCTTTTTGAAAAATGATGCATATGTTTGGTCTGCAGGTTATTCTGGCCTGGTCACTGTACACATTCAAGGCTCCCTCATACGGATCAGTGGAGTACCCACAGTGGGCCATTGCTCTGGGTTGGTGTATGACTGCCTTCTGCCTCATGTGGATCCTAATTCTGGCAGTTTGGCAGTTGTTGAAGGCTAAAGGAAGTCTGTGGCAGGTAATACTTCTTTTTCATTAATAAAATTAATAATAATTATAACAATAATAATAATTGAAGTGTAAATACACATGTTCAAAAGTGACAAGAAATAATCAAGAATAATCAAAAAATAGAATGTATGTAAAAAAATAATTCATTAATTAAAAATTTAAAAAAGGAAAGCTAGATTTTGTATTTTAAGTCGTTTGGTCAGTCACTGTGGGTTAGAAAACCGTATAAACTATTGTTTCCAACAAACATGTTCAGATTATTATCTCATTAAGAAAAAAAATCAGGACAGTTATGATAACGTTTAATCTTATATATTTTATTAATAATAATAATAATAATAATAATACATTTTATTTGTTACGCACTTTATATTTGGAACAAAGTGCCACAGGTGCTAACAAACTAGATAAAATAAAATAGACACACACACACACACACACACATATACATGCAAACATACACACATATATACACATAGTACACATACATACTGTATATAAACATGTGACTACATACATACACACACACACACATCCACATACACACACATGCTTATAAATCAAAGTTTTGCTTCTTTAAAATGTACAGTTATTTACAGCAGTTACAAAAAAATGGTTTCATCAAATTTAAATGATATTTGCTAGTGGTTCATCTTCCTATCAGCTGTTTTGTGGAATGTTATTATGTATATAACTGACAAATATATTGTCCCCCCCTTCCCCCACAGAGGGTGAAATTTGTGTGCTTACCAGCTGCAGACTGGGGACCTTACCTTGAATGTCACAGGACTGGACACTACCGTCAAAGAGAACTGGACACGAATCTTTATGTGATCTCAAACAAAAACCTGACCAGATTATAAAAGGTTACATGATGTTGTTTAATGTAAATCACTGTGATTCTAATTGTATTATTTAAATCAGCACTTTATTTCAGGATAAATAGACGCACACACAAACAAAAAAAAAAACACTACTACAATAAATTCAACTTTTTTGGTCCTTTCTTAAAAAAAAAAACAAAAGTCATAATTTATTGTAATAATTATAATAAATCTCGTGCATATTTACTCAGATAAAACAGATGATCAGTTAGTTGTGGTTAAAGTGTTATGTACAAGTATAATTATTGTAATATGGTTACCATTTAAATTTCATTTATGCTGCTTCTCTGTAGTTTATACGAATGTAAATACGTTTTCTTAGTTATATATGACCAGAGTGAATGTTATATATATTTCTGAAATGATCTCTGTGTAAATATTAGATTTTTTATAATGTGGTGAGACAACTCATTTTCTTTAATCCTTAATTTTTCATTTTTGAACGGTGGATACTTAATTATACATAAGATGCATCCATAACCACCCCCTAAATAACTGGCTAATATTTACCCCTATAGCCAAATAATACAACCCATCAACACCCACCCATTAACCCTGTCAGGTCACCACCTATAAAGAAAGAGAGAGAGTAAAAAAAAGTGAAATATGTAATAACAATATCTATCTTTTTAGAAATATGCTAGTTTTGCTTTTGATTGGGTGTCTTATTTTTCCAATTTAAGAAATGTTAAAGTGTTTTTCAGTCACAAAACACTTGTTGGAGAACTTTCTAAAGTCCATGATGAACACTGAGACCAAAATGACATCACATTAAGCTTTTAGAAATGAACTATAGAATGATACGTTTGAAGGGCGGCACGGTGGCGTAGTGGCTAACATGTTCGCATCTCATTGCTGGGGATTCCCGCTTTGAATCTCAATTTGGGTGGAGTTTCTATGTTCTCCTCGTGTCCATGTGGGTTTCCTCCGGGTTCGCCGGTTTCCTCCCACAGTCCAAAACCATTGGCATGTTATCCTGGGTGTATTTGCCCAGTGCCCGAAATGTTCTTCCCTGGATGGGCAAGGAGAACTCTTCCATGACCCTCGGAGAGGATTAAGTGGAAGATAATGTATAAATGAATGAATGATGTGTTTCATTCAGTGCTTATGTTGGGAAGCATTGGTTTACATGAAGTGGTTAACCATTCATCTCGCACCTTCCTAAAACATTTACTGAGTGATGATTTGTTGCTATGGTTTGTATAAGTACAACTTTACTCGAAGTGAATAGAAGACACATACACAGAGATCACTTTGCTGGTATATCTTTATTTCAAAATAAAGATTAACATGTCTAAAGAGTCAGCATTGTAGTCATGCTTAGCTTTGGACCGGTTTAAGTTTAGGACCAGTTGCAGCAGGAGCAGCTGGTGTCGAAGACCAGGCCAGCAGCGCAGTGTTCCAGATAGGTCTGACCGGCGTCACAGCTGTAGAACTGGTTCTTATTGGTGGGATTGGCATAAAGTCCATTAGCCTTTCCTGCACAGAAACCACTGCCACCACTGGAGCTGCCACTGCTGCCACCACCACTTCTAGCAGGAGCTGCAGTAGCTGGGGCGGCAGTGACGGGGGGCAGAGGCTGGGAAGGAGCTGAGCAGCCTGAAGTGGAATTCAAAAACGGCAATGGATGAACAACATATCCCACAACTGTATTATAAATATGTTTAGGACACAAACCACTTTATTCATTTTAAATGTTCTGAATTAGACTCACTCTGTCCGGTTCCCAGGCCGCTCTTCAGAGTGTTGATGAGAGGGTACCTGCCCTGGTTACAGAAGGTACCACTGAAGTCATCCAGGTCCAGAGACCAAACCATAGCGCCTCCAAAGTTGTTTTTCTTCAGCCAGTCGATCTATACATTAAAGGGTGGATATTTAATAGAATACCTAGCACTTACATGATGGATAGAAACAGAGGTTTATAAGCATATATATATATATATAAAATACACAAATTCACCTTGATCTGAAAGCTCTTGATGTTGTCATAGCCCACCCAAAGTCCATTTTTGTATGCATATGGAACATCCTGAGGAGTATCCCAAGCCTGAGTGGCTCCTTGAGCGAGGAAAGAGCAGATCTATAAAGAAAGATTGTAGGTTAAGTTAAACATTTCAGAGCTTCATGAGTCTGCACATGTTTCTGACATTGTCACCTCATAGTAAGCCCAGAATCCTGACTGCCTGGTGTAAGTTCCAGCAGGTCCAGGGCCAGCAGCAGGAGCTCCAACTCCGGTGTCTGAGCCGGCCAGCCTGAATGTGTGTCCGTAGGTTGGGAAACCAACAAGCAGCTTCTCGGCAGGAGCACCGTTGCTCTTCCAGTAGTTCACTGCGTAGTTCTGCGAGGTAATGAAACGGTTAAGAACCTCAGTGTTCATCATACAGACAAGGACACTTTTGATATTAGTTTATATATGAACATATAGTGGTATGTTGGTACTTGGGAAGACCCCAATGTGACACTGGAGGGGTCTTGCGTATAATGGCGATATCAAGGGAACCATTGAATTTAGCAAAGTGAGATGTAATTCATTTTTTCATGAACATGATAATGAATCATGATGCCAGATTTCAGCCCTGTAGGTACTCGGAAAGCGGGTGTTTATAGGTAAAGATATATGATTGATTGTAGGGAGACCTCACTTACCACATTGAAGTAGATGTAGGATCCCTGGTCAGCTGGTCCTTGATACAGAGGGCTGTTCTCTCCAGTTTGCTGCTCCCAGGATCCGTGGAAGTCATAAGTCATGACATGGAAATAGTCCAAAACCCTTTGGAGATTCAAAACAAATTATATACAAACTGTAGAAGGATGAAACATCAAAAAAGGATGTTTAACACAGAATTACGAACTGTCCAATCTCTGCAATCTGGTATCCGGAGTCAATGGTGCTCTTGCCAGCAGAAACAGCAGCGGTCAGCATCAGACGAGGACGGCTGGTCTGCTTGCCCTCAGCCTCAAAGGCAGCCATCATTTCCTAAACATTAAGAAAATATAAAACGTAAACATTATCTGAGAATTTCATGGTATGAGCCATCATTTTAGCACTACACACTTTTATGCAGGGTCTTTACCTGCACCAGAGTAGTGTAGAGCTGTTTGTCCTGAGCAGGGCTGCCACGAGAACCGGGGTACTCCCAGTCAATGTCCAGACCATCGAACTCATACTGCCTCAGGAACTTGATCACAGAGCTGATGAAAGTCTGACGGTTAGCAGAGGACGCCACCATGGCGGAGAACCTGAGAGAGAAGAATGTATTCTTAGGAAATAAATCCATTTGCGTTATTTAAGGATTTAAGGAGGCTTTATTATTTTTATCACATGTGGATTTAGAAAAGGAAGGAATATGGAAATATAGAAATATAAAAAGGAATATAGATAGAAATATAGAATATACTGTAGAATGTACAATATGTATATATAACATTATGAATATAAAAAACATAACCATTTACATATTCTACATAACCAAACTATATGGAAGGATAATATGAACATGCTGTATGTCCCATTTTTATAAACACAGAGTTCCCCCTTTCTTCCCCAAACTGTATATCAGACTATAGAATGTACAGTAATTGAGATCTCACATACTTGGCAGTCCCAAAGTTCCAGCCACCAATGGCAAGAAGAGTCTTCAAGTTGCTGTTCCTGAAAACATCCACACAGTTATTTATATTCAGAAACATTGCCCAATATAGTAGAAATAAAGTAAATCAATAAGGTACGAGAGGGCATGGAATCATTGGGAATACATTACAGGAAAGCGGTGTTATTAAGCCTGACATAAAGCTATAAAACAGTTACAAACACATTATTGTAAAAAAAAAACAAGGTTTAATTCATAAATGAGCTTATTGAACGCAAACCCTCTTTACCTATAAACACCAGCGCCCTCACTGATTCATCACTAACTCTCCCACTTCCCGAGTTCCTACAAAGCTGAAACATTCAAAACCTGCCTTTCAAATTTCACACTGTTATCAGGTTCTCCACCGTAGCGCAGCACGCCGGTTTCACTAGTTGTTAATAAACTGGTCTTTTGCGACGCAGTCTAGTCCGGTTTTCAAAGTGATTGCTGATTGCTGAATAACAGATTTCCAGTTTCTCCAAGAATCAAATACTGCCATTTAGTGGCCAAATTTCAGAATGCAGTTTATAAGAAAACGGTAAAGTAATGTATCAGGCTGGACAAACGGCTTAGCCAATCAGATTTAAGGATCGGAACAACCCATTTTAAACTCTATTTTATACAAATTGCAAAACAAGTTAAAGTAGCTTGTTATCCTGTTAACCCATGACATTGTGAGATCAAATAATTAAAACCAAGGCTTAAACCCAGATCCCTGTCATGTCTACAGCAGTACTATCAGTCTGCCTGGTCAAAAATGTAAATAATAAAGAACAGGTTAACATACTGGTTCTTCAGGGCCTGGAACTCTCCGTAGAGTTTCACATCATCCCATTCATAGGTGGCGATCTCATTGTTGTTCATTCCAGCAAAGGCATAGATCAGGTGGTCACACAGGCATGGGTCAACATTGGTGGGAAAGTATTTTCCTGCACCGGGCCGGTACTGTCCCCAGTTAGTGAAGTAACAGGACAGGATGTAGGAGGATCCTAAACAAAGAAAGGGGTGAGGGTTTTGTTTTTATTTATTTATTTTTTAAAATAAGCTCATACATATATAAATGTTATATTATTAACCATCTGAAGGAGGATGGACATGTTCCATCAGGTCACTTACCGAGCTGCACGTGCAGCAGGAAAGCCAGTCCTAAAAAACAGAGAAGGACATTTTACACATAATAATAAACCAATAAAAGGTAACAAATGTTTAACATTAGCAGGATTAACCTAAACATTAAATCTGTTTGTTTTACTATTATTTAACACTATTTAATTTCTGTCTAATTGAAAAGAAAAGAGCAATAATGTAAAACCACTAGACTTCAGATTAGAAACCTAATAAACCAATGTTACAATTTCTTTAAATATGGTGCAGTAGGATTTCTTTCTGGTTAATTGTTCTGATTCAGAGAGGAAGGCATGTGGAATTCCCAACTTACCAAGAAAAATCAGAGTCTTGCCCATGATGTCTGAGTACAGCTGTAATTGAGGGTCTCCCTCTTTATATACACCTCACCTACTGCATTTCAATCATTTACCAAGACAAGAATCTGATAGCAGTCAGCATTTTAGAAGTCATTAAACAAAGATATGTTTCCATAAATATTCAGCCGATAAACTAATCTGCCCTTGTGCATAATCAACAGTTGAGTTACACTACCAGGTGGAAACCAAGGGATGTGTGGAAATAAACATGAAGACCTACAAACCTTCACAAAGTCCCATCAGAATTTAATTAGAATCAGTTTATAAACTTTAATAAATCAAATGTTGTGCGTGTATTTTATATTTAGATTCAGAATTAAATAAAGAGAAAAACAAAAAGTGGCTTTTTTCATCATTTGATTTAGTTTATTATAGTATTAGAGTATTATATTATATATTATATTATATAATATATTTTATTTTTTCTCAAATTTTTCTTGAATTAAGGCTTTAAGAATTTGCAAAAGACAGTAACTTTTGTATATATAGCTAAAGTATATGAACACCCTTCCATTCCCAGGATTTGGGCTGACCCATATTTATGCATCCCATTACTTCCCTTACAATAAGTGTTTAACATCAACAGATTCTGCACTATACAGCTCCAGATGTGTGGAGGACCAGATGCTTTTTTTTAAAACATTAAAAAAAATAGTTATTTTAAACGGAAAGCTTTAGTTTAAGTTGACAGCATCCTAAAGGTACACAAACATAATTATATTTTATCTCTGAAATACATTTTTGTCAGTTTTACGTTTGCATAGAAGACCAGGATGTATCAGCACACAGTCTGGAATTACATTTAAAACTGTCACATTCCTCAAGTACAAAGACAATCATTCATTCATTCATTATCTTCCATTTATTCCTTTATGAGAATCGCCGGGGTTCTCCATGCCCACCCAGGGGAGAACATCTCGGGCGTAAAGGGGGTTCTTTATGCCTATCCAGGGAAGAAAGTTGCGAGCACCTGGCAGATACACCCAGGACAGGGCGTCAATCTATCGCTGGGCACACTCACACACACACTCACACACACACACACACACACACACTATACAGGGAAATTTAGAAAAGCCAATTTATCTTGGATCCATTTTTTTGGACTGTGGGAGGAAACCGGAGAACCCGGAGGAAACCCACGCGGACACGGGGAGAACATGTAAACTAAACCCAGATTGGGAGTTGAATCGGAATCCCAGGATCTAAGAGGCAAACGTGCACAACACTTATGTATGTATGTTCTTATCTTATTTAAAAATTTAATAAAAAAGGAAAGATTTAAAGTTAGTAAAGACTAAAGTAATTAATCAAAGAGCCAATTATGTAACAATTGTTATTTATTAGGGTTAACCCAGAATCACAAATTTATTTATTGTATAAATGATTATGTAAATACTGCACATTACACTGAAACATCTGTATTTAAAAGATTACATTTAAATATATATGGACAAAAGTTTGGGGACATTCTGGAATTGATTCTTGTTAGTATTTGGTTTGCAATCTCTGTTCTAATAGTCTTTGACATGAACAGTCAGGCTGGAACTGAAAATGGTCTTTACCAACGAAAACCCACAAATTTAAAAGCATATTAAAAATGCAGAATTTGTTGATGTAACACACTAAAAATATGAAATGGGATGCCTTAACAGAAGGGTGTCCAGATACTTTAGCTCAATATAACAGTTACTATCTTTTGCACATTCTTAAAGCCTTAATTTAATAAAAAAATGAAAACTGTAAAATAAAATGGAATAAATAAAATGGCAAAGAGCAAGTTCTTAGATTTAATTTTTTTAATTTTCTTCCTGTGTTGTTTCTTATCTAAATCTGGTTTCATAACTGTTATCCAATAAAACCCCAGAGCAGTGTGTTTACAGTGTAATGACCTTTACATGCAGAAGTACAAACATATCACTGACCAAATGACTTCATGTCCGAAATCTCAGCTTATCAAAACACAAAAGTGCTTACGATGCTGAGTCAGACTTGCTGGTGTGCTGAATAAATACCATGATTCAAATCAGTTTTAAATAAATATAAAATATAATGTATGCCAACAGATAGGAAACCACAAAAAACACAGTGGAAAGACCTCCATCAGCAATCTCATGTGTACCAACGTATCTACAGTGTAGGACAACTTCACAAAGTCCAGACGTGACCTCCGCTTCTCTGTCTTGCTTCTTGCAGGAATTAGAAATGCATTGTGAAAAAGAAAGCAGGGTCTGCACACTTAATCAGTGTTCCCATTCATATATAGCATTTGGAGTTATGAGGAATTATTGGAATCATTGGAATTGTTTTACAAAATTTTCTTTTAAATCAAAACACCTCAGACTGTTCTAAACTGTTTTAGGGGTTAAAGCACAAAGGGCTTAAAAAATCCTCTTCATTTTTGCTGAGATTTTTCTAATTATTATTACTATTATGATTTCTTCTCTTGAAAAACATGTTGGGCGGCTGAGACTGTTACTCCTTCAGAAACCAAACCTGGAGGGTGGCTGCAGCTGATGTGTATCTTCGCTGATAGCAAAATTCACACCAGTTGGTCTATAATTGGCTTCATAGTGCGACAAAACGTGTATAACTTTTAAATTTTACCCAATTTATTTTCCCAGACTTCACATATATTTTCCAGACTCCAAATAAAATTGTATTCATAAGCTTTTTTTTTCTAATTAGCAAAACATTTGCAATCTTGTTCTAGATTTTTTGGTCATCACCCCATGTGTTTGGTGTCAAAAAATTCAGCAGAGCATGTTCTTCAATAATCATCA
>JAOUQT010000001.1:4848023-4859742 GCA_025769995.1 Xyliphius kryptos | reverse complement strand
CTTTGTTTTTACTTAAACAGAGGCATTTATTGTATTGGTATTCCGACATGTCTGAGAGGGATTGGCCTAAGTCTGCATCTGTTTTAATTAAACTGATGTCCTCATGCTTCTCTTTAGCTACACATCTGTTTGCTTTTATGCACAGGTGTTGGAATGAAAACCATCAGAATAAAAAAAAAAAGTGCAGAGCGAACGCTTTGTGTTGTCTCGGAGACATTCATTTGGTTTAGTAGCTTTGCTTCCAAGGGCATTTGGCTAGACCAACAAGAACTCATGAAAAATTCATAGGAGGTCTAATAAAGAAGAGTGATTTCATTGCGTTTTATTTAAATAAAGTTGTAACAAAAGCGTCCGTTGCTGGCTGACGATAATCTTTACTCATTTGCAGACTCTGTGCCGACAAATACAAGCTACGACTGAGAAAGTGCTGATCCTAAGCCACCTCGTCAACCTGCCTGATTCACCCCTGACAGTGGACACTGATGTGACAGTACGCAAATGAGGATTGATCACCATTTTGAGTTCTTAAATAAACATTATGGGTAAAGTTGCTTGAAAACTGAAAGATTGATAGAACAGAGAAATTGTGCCCAGAGGTGTGGTGCCAGTGATTCAGTAACAGCTGAACTTGTGGCAGCGCTGCTCATACAACAGTAAAATGGCTGTACCAAAAGTAAAAGAACCATCGGCGAATATCCGGCTTAAGGTCACACAGAGCACGGTTATGTGTGTTTGATCCGAGAGGTGAGTGTCGACCTAGTGATATCAGACATGGGTCAACGTCCTCAACATCTACATTCTGCAATTAATCAAAAATGTGGACCAAGCCATTATAGCCAGGTGTTCCTAATCCACTGATCTTTCAGTGTATGAGAAACATTGTGCAATCTTGGTCCCGGTTATGGCCCTGACTGAGTGTTGCATTTCATGACTCTCATAAAGAAATGAAATGAAACTGTCAGTAATTAAAATCGCCCCTGATTTAATGCTTCTACCTCGAGGTCATTTGTTTGCAGGCCAATATTTTTTTGCAACACGGCTGATGCTTGCCACGGAGTGGGCGGATGAGGGCAACTCAGTTTTTAATCCCTTGTAGACAGTTACTGCTCCACTAACCGCATATATCATCTATGTTCAGACATTATTAAGTGTGTTAAAATGACCCTTGGCTGCTTTTACATTTGGACACATCTTCTATGGAGTACTTCCATGACCCAAGGGCAGTATAAAGCTTTTCTTTAACAAAGAGCAAATGCACACACAAACATACGCATGCCTTTAAAGAGCAACTTCAAGTTTAAGAGTGGACTCTTGTCTCGAGAGACAAGAGGAGTCACTTTTCCATCACTGCTCAGCCTCCATCCACAATAACCACACACACACACACACACACACACCCACACACACAAAACACCCCCAGGGCAGCACAGTCCAACAGCTCCATTACTATTCTAATCCTGGCGTCACTGGAGATAAGTACCTTGGCGTGGGTACAGTTCCTGGGATGCCCTGGAGATTGTGGATAGAGTGATGGAAAAACGACAAACCTCTGTGTGAGAACAGAAGGTAATGTATTTTGCGAAGGGGGGAAATGGGGCTTTGAAGGGTACGGCTAATGATAAAGCTTGCAGAGTAATGACTACCTACTACTCTGTGGTTTAAGGGTCATGGGGACCATCACCACTCCTCTCATCATCTTTCTAATTAGCAGCTCCAGTTCCCCCTTTTATCCCTCATTATGCCTGTATATCTCTTACATTTCACTCTTTCTGTCTGATTTAATCTGGCAAGCTCACTCAATTCACCCTCTTTCTCTCTGTCGCATGTTACAAATGCCAACACGCTTTTATTCCTGCACCGCTGTACCAAAGGTTTAGCCCTGGTGTCATTCTCGCAAACACACAAAAGCCTACATTATATGGCATTGATACAACGTAGGGGCGTAACACAACGTCACAAATACCATATAGTGTTTATTCAGTTGCCCCGTTGGTAATCTCTACTTAGTTCCAGGTCACCTATGAGAAATAGATCAGTAAAGTGAGCTGCTGGAAAAAGCCAGGAGCATTAGCATTAACAGCTGACAAGAGATTAGGATGCCCAGTTAGCTAACCCACCTAGCATAACTGTGCAAAATATGATGATGGCATATGACATCTAGATTGTAACTAGATTTGATGTTGTAATAAAGCAAACTTACATGGTCCTAGTGGCATCACTAAACCTTATGGTGACTGGTGATTATCACTGTTAAAATGCACAAAGAGCACTGAGTGGTGACAAAAATCCAGAGAGATGAAGCATACTTTGTTGACGGGGGTTCGAAATGCAACAAATACCTGGTGTGATGAGTATTCGACTAATAGTCGACTAATAGGGCACTGGAACATTATCAGGTACAAGGTTTGCCAACAGAAAGTGTTTTATGTTAAAGCCTAAAATGTCAAACAAAACAAAGAGGACTGCTTTCCAAAGACATTGTGTCCACACACACCAATGTTTTCATGCATCCTGATTTTGTCCTGACTTGTCCATCACCTGGTTGGTCTCCTGAAACAATCCCGACACACAACTCAGCCTAGAGTATTTTGTAACGAGGGAATGGGGACGCTTGTTGAATGCATTATAAAAAGCAGGGAGATTATGAGGGAAAATTATATTTGTCTCAAATACATTCAACAGCCAGAGTGCAGATCATTTACGACTCAGTATATTCGGATTCAAACCAAATGTGGACAATTCCCATATTCTATCTCATAGGCAGGATATAAAGTTGACTGGGTTTGTGGGCTCTCTTAGAGACTCAGGATGCACAAACCCTGACAGGCTTTCAAACTCTCATCAGGGTATAAAATTATCAGAGCATGGTTTCATCCTAAAATTTTTTATTTTTATTTTTTGGGGAAAAAATGTTATTTTTTGGGAATTTTGTAGTACAGGTGATAAAATGGTAAAGAGTTACATTATGGCTGTATGATCAGGGTTCTTGCCCTGATGGTTTGCAGAGAATTCAGTTCCCCTTCATCATGCATGTGCACATTAGTGATGGGAATAATAGCTCTTTCTAAAAGAAGCCATTTATTGTGGCCCTGTTCGCTTAAAAGAGGCATTTTTTAGGCAATTGTTTGATTTTGGTTTACAGCATAAATACAGTATAGTTCTAAATTATTTGCCCTTAGACTACAACACTGATCCATTTCTAGATTATGTCTCTCTCTCTCTCTCCCTCCCACGAAAGGAGAAATTGAAAGATTTTTCTGGCTTGAAATTCGCCAGCAAGCAGCTCTGATCGTGACTGACCGATTCCCTCTGTGGATACGAAGGTGAGATTGGGGGGATTGAGATGAGATGAGAACAACGCAGAAATAAAAATGACAGGAAATAATAAATTATATAACGCCTCCCAGGCACAATGTTGATCGGGTCATTCCTCGTAATAGAATCGGCTCGTTCGCTAGTTTGTGGGTCAGAGGAAGGTCCAGACATACAACTGTATGTACAAAAAAAAATAAATTCATCTCTAAATAAAACAAAGTCTCAGTAAAAGGAGGTTTTAAGGGTAACTGGTTATAAAGTTAACAGCGAATATGTTCATCCTGGAATTTTAGTTTTAATTTAATCTAATTTAATCAAACAAATTACAGTCACACATTAAAAAAAAACAAGTGTGTGCAGGTGACATCATAATATAACATTAGTAATACATATTAATGGCTCAGACAATACATACAGGGGTTAGACAATGAAACTAAAACACCTGTCATTTTAGTGTGGGAGGTTTCATGGCTAAATTGGACAAGCCTGGTGGCCAATCTTCATTAATTGCACATTGCACCAATAAGAGCAGAGTGTGAAGGTTCAATTAGCAGGGTAAGAGCACAGTTTTGCTCAAACAACATTATGGGTGACATTCCAGAGTTTAAAAAAGGACAAATTGTTGGTGCACGTCTTGCTGGCACATCTGTGACTAAGTCAGCAATTCTTATTGAAAATTATCAAAGAGCCGATCAGAAGCATAGTTAGCTAGCTAAAAACATTCCTGGAAAAGTGAGGCACTTAATTTTCCAGCAGATATAGCCAATATTAGCAAACATTTAGTTTCTGTTGGTGAGTAAGAAATCTAAAATGAATGCTACTTTTGTATCTTTTTACACCAGTGAAATCAGCAGTTCAGGGTAAATAAGTTTAATACTAGGATGACTGGGGTTTCTTAAGTCTCAGGGCACTAACCCCTCCATCTGCTCAGTTTTGTCAAAGTACCATTTATTCACCTCTTTGAATAGAAGATGTGTAAATCTAGCAAGCTTTCACCTCTAATCACATTCAGGTTCAGATGAGCTGAATTCAAAAATAGTTTTCCTTATATACTGTATCTATGACAGTGTGGGTTTGAATACAACCTTTTTTTTTGAATACAAACTTTATTGAAATGTGTTGCGCGTCTGAAATGCAGGAATAAACGTATGAATGTATCAGTCATTATATTTTGATCAATCCATCCACTATAATGTCAGTAGTTTACTTGTATTTAGAGATGTTTTAACTAATATCTAGTGTTTGAACAAGTGTTATTGTATTGTATTTGAACATAATTTCTCTGCTTTTTACCTGATAATTTGTTCTATGTTTCGATTTTGTATTCAGTCTAAAGTTGCTTGAACTGTCTAAATAAATCAATCTGAACTTGTATCCTATCCTCTGTGGACATATCAAGAAATTACTGCTTTTTCTTCTTGTCTTTTTGTGTTTTAGGGTTAAGCATTATATTATAAACATACACACAAAATACAGTATATTGCACAAAGTGTTTATAATTTAAATGTGCATATATCATAGTCACAGATTGGGCACGAGAGTGCTGTAGGCTGCCTTACACCAAGAAGGTCCCGGGTTTGATTTCCAAATGGAACGTCCTGGGTCCTTCCTGTGTGAAGTTTTCATGTTCTCTCCATGTCCATGTGGGTTTTATCCGGTTGCCCCGGTTTTTTCCCTACGGTCCAAGACATACGGTAGGTTAACTGTTCTCACTAAATTGCCCTTACAGCTGACCCGAGAAGCTTAGTCACTTCATCCGTATCCCATAGGTCACATCTGTGTATACAGTCATGACACATTGACGATGTATGACATGAACATGAAGTCAGAGATTAATGTAATGTTGCATTTTATTTTTACTTTTACTGTATAGCATGACATTTTTATAAATATCTTATTGAAGCTTTGCACAAGTGCCTCTATATCCTTTTGATATACTAAGGTAGTCAACCCAATATTCTTCATTTCTTTTTATTACTCATGATTGCTACAAAAAGGATTATAGCACTGAATGTTCTTTACCTGGATCATCCAAAGACTGTCTGTCTGATATTACCACTGTCTTAGAGAAATAAACCCAAGTACTATAAATACAATGCATATGACGTCACTGTCCAAAAACCATAAATGGCACACAAGCTGGTGTTATAATGTCACCCAAAGAACTTTATCAGATTCTAAGTAAAGCATAGCATATGATTTCTGTATCATACTATGAAAAAATTATGTAAAGAAATGCTGTACAACAAATATGCCTTTAAAAATAGTATGTTTCTACATAAAAAAGTTATACATTATACAAAGCAAGTCCTGTTAAAAAGACTAAATGTGTTTTCTAAACAGTGTTCCAATGAACAATTTGTTTCATTGTATAATTATAGTGGACAAAATAAGTATTTGAGTCTCCACTGATTTTAAAGGTTTGTACTCTGACAAATAATTAAACAGTCTATGATTTTTATGATAGCTTCATTTTAAAAGTGAGAGATGGAATATCAAACAGAAAATGTAGAAAATGTATTACTATTTAAATGAAAAAAAAAAATTTGCATTATCTCCACCATGGGCAAGACTAAGCTGTCTGAAGATGTCAGGGACAAAATTCTTGACCTACACAAGGTTGAAATGGGCTACAAAGCCATAAGTAAGAAGCTGGATGAGAAGGTGACAACTCTTGGTGAAAGTATTTGAAAGTGGAGAAAGTACATTACTGTCAATTGACCTAGGCCTGAAGCTCCATGTGGAGTCTCATTGGAGTCTCATTGATCATGAGAAAGGTTAAAAATCAGCCGCGAACTACACGGGAGGAACTGGTCAATGATCTCAAGGCATCTGGTTTCCAAAATAACATTTTGTAATACACTGAGACGGTTTAAAATCATGCAGTGGATTCCTCCAAGGTTCCTCTGCTCAAGAAGGCTCACGTCCAGGCCTGCTTCAAGTTTGCCATATAATGACTCCGAGAGAGACTGGGAAAAAGGTGCTGTGGTGAGACCAAAGATGAGATCAAAATTGAGCTTTTTGGCGTCAACTCGACATTTTTGGAGGAATTAAAATACAGAATAAGACTCTAAGATCACCCCCCACCATCAAGCATCAAGCAAGGAGTGGCTCCATAAGAAGCATATAAAAGTCATGACTCTCCTGACCTCGCCCATCGAAAATCTATGGACATAGCTGAAGCTTTGCGTTTCTAAGTGCATGCCTAAATACCTTTGGATTTGGAGATAATCTGGAGAGAGGAATGGGCCAAAATTACCCCGGAGTGTGTGCAAACCTTATAAAAATCTAAAAGACACCTCTGACTGCTATGCTTGCCCAGAAGTGTTTTCCACCATGTATTAAATGAACTTTTACTAGGGGTCAAATGCACATTTCCTTAAATGAAACTCGAATTAATATTTATTTTTCATTTTATGTAATTTTCCTCAGTGTTACTTTTAAAATTATGTGTCTCTGTTGGCATAAAGCTGGCATAAAATTGATGCATTTCATTTATTTTTTGTATTAAAACGTTTGAAATCATCAAATACTTATTTCCTTCACTGTACATAATCTAAAATAAAGACAAAACCTCTTAGAGTCTAACAGTTTTCTGGAGATTGTTAGTGTCACACTTGCTTATGGTTTTGCAGACTTCATTTTATTCAATATGAAAAATGGTTTGTTTTTTAATATGTTGCATATTTACATTTTATACATGTTACAGTCTTTAAGTTAAACATTTCTAACAACATCTGCACTAAAAAAGACTAGAATGCCTAAGAGTTTTGCTCTAATCTTTGAACAGCCTTAGCAAATAATCATTCATCGTATGTATTTCGTGTCTAATCAATACCATTGGTTACAATCCCAGAAACCTCTTCAGTGCTATTAACAAACCCATTCTTCTGCTGATCAATGTGAGATTTTTTTACTGTTTCTAACAAGCAACAGTCAGCAGAATATACAGCTTTTCCCCTCTGCCTTGCTTTCACTCGATAATACCCAACCCTTCTTTAGATCCCCTGACAGCTTTTTCCCTTTATGTGCCAATCGTTAATACCAAACTAATCTCTAAATCCGATGCAGCTTCCTGTCTGCTTGATTCCAAACACACTTGACTCATGATTAGTGTTTCTGATTAGGAACACCTGGCAGGTGGTGTATGATCACTGACAAAGTGCTTCAATTGGTCGACGCTTCACAATCACTTCACATATTAGGTGCTGATCTGTCCAAAGCATAGCAGAATGCAACATTTTCCAGATAAGAAGCCCAGGTAGTTTGAGTCTGAATAAATAATATATTCTTAATATTATAAAAATATCTTATAAGAATAAATCACTGTTCAAGATTAAATCCCATTCACTAGCCATATTTATACCCCAAGACATATTACAAACTGTGCAATATATTCGCCAGCCACCTTATTAGGTACACCTTAGTAGTAAAAGTTTGGACCCCTTTTGCCTTCAGAACTGTCTTAATCCTTTGTGGCATACTTTTAACAGAGATTACATTCTGCATTCCCTATTTAAAATGAGTGATTATTAGAGTTGTTGTTGCCTTTATATCATATCAAACCAGTCTTCCCAATCTCCTCTGACCACTTACATCAACAAGGCATTTTTGTCTCCACAACTGCCACACATTGGATTTTTTTCTCTTTTTTTATCGTTCTGTGTAAACATAGAGATGCTTGGTGAAGTGAATATTCCAGTAGATCATAAATTCCTGCTATACTCAGACCTGCCTGTCTGGCACCAGAAACCATGCAAAGTCACTTAAATGAGCCGTCTTCCCCATTCTGATACCTCTACATGCCTAAATGTATTGAGTTGTGGCCATGTGTTAAGATATTTGTGTCTTTGTTTTTTATTATTAATTCAGGTTTTTAAATCTTAGTCTGTGATTATTTTGATTTCTTGGTATATAGTCTTTCTAATCAAATACATTTTAATCTAAGATAATTAATTTTTAAATTTTTACAAATGTTGTACAGGCCAAATCAAATTTTTTAAATTAATCGGAAATCTGTTTTTTTATGGATGAATGGACTAAAATGAATCCATGAATAATGAATTAATACCTGAACTGTTTAGTTGCACATTAACATGCCCAAATATTTGGAAAGACACTTAGACATTCTAATTTTGTTTTAAAGAACAAGGTCAAGTTCATATAAAACTGCTGGATTAAATCTGAATTTAACAGTTATTGTGCTTAGATGTGTCTTGTTTGAGTGTATTGAAAAGTAACCACGCATCTCTGAACCCTCAGAAAATCAAAAACTTTTCTTGATTTTACTGGGCTTTAAATGCTAAAATTGTGACCTGTTTACTTCCAGCCTCTCATATATCTGTAACACAGACTCGTCTCTTGCCTGGTTTGGATCTTGCAGACATCATTTTGTTGGCATTGACAAAACGGAACATTGTCAGTTCTATTGTTACTCAGATCATTCCCCAGGGACCGGTCCTTGGTCTTCTCTACTTCATTATTTAAATGCTACCCAGAGTCAGATCCTACATCATTACAATCTTGATTTTAAGTAAACCAGAAACTTGGTAAATGTAAACCACATCCTTACTAGAGTCTTATATAGCAAGTGTTTGTGTAGAGCTGTATAGAAGTAGTTTTATCACATGCAAATTTAGAATTTTTTTTGTAGACTTTAAAGTCTTTAATGTGAATTGTGTGAGTAGTAAAATGTAATGCATATTATAATATAAATATTGTTAGTATAGGGGGAAAATATTTCTAAAAATACACATGATTATTGACATTTTCTAAAAATGTATACGCACCAATCTGTAAATGGTTTTGGATACAAAAGCAGTGTAAGCAAGATTGTAGATGCTCACCACACTAGCCATCTTTCTGGTTATATAGTTTTATAGGGTATTTGCCCAGTTTATTGTTTATATTGACTATGATGAGCTCAACTGGCCCTTTAGTTCCATTGGACTTTGATATTTAATGCTGGTTTGGATCATATGAATTTGGTTTAATTAAATCTACACTTGTGTCCAGTTGCATTATATGAAGATTAAATTTGTAATCCAACAGTAAATCCTCAGCAATCCAGGTCTCAAATTCAAGACAAGGTCAAGAGCAGTGTATACAAAACAAAAAGAAATGTATGGAATCAAACATGTTTATATAAAGGTTTGGTATAAAATAACAAGTACATGATACTTTGTAAAATGGCAGTTAATTAAAGGGTTGATTGCATGGTCATCTTGTTTGGCAATTGGGGGTTGGAGAATTATGGTGTAAGGCTGCGGTGATGGCACTGAGTATTGAAGATGATTCTCTGGCATTTATTTATTTATTTGATTATTGAGCTAGTAAATTGTGACCTAGTTTGTTAGTGAAATGTTGGGGAAAACAGTGATATGAGCAATGAAAAGTTCTAATTAATTCTGTAACGCTTCTTTGTGACAATGTTCCACTGTAAAAAGCGCTATATGAATAAAATTAAGTTTAATTGAATATAGTGTGCATATTAACTAAAAACAAGGTACACATGATGGTAAAATTTTATAGTGAAACAGATTAATATTTGAGAGATGGTCAACCCATGGGATTGGATAGAAACTTTCTGGGCATAACCATCTTGTTTGCCCACTTGGGATTGTGTAAAATGTAGTCATGAGAGGTGGCATTGGTAGCACTGGTTATTTCAGATAATTCTCTGACATGTATTTATTTATGTGTTTAGTTAATTAGTAAGTCAGTTTGTCTTAATTCTCTAGTTAGTTATTTACTATTAATGAATTTGTATACTGAATGTGTCTATTTTACTGTCATCAAATAATATAAAATTATCGGGAGTGGCCTTCCTTTCTGGCCTCTGGGAATTTTTGTGAGTGGCTGTGGTGTTGGTTATGGCAGGTGGTTCTGTAACAATTATATATTTATATATTAAAATCGGTTGGGTGGTTAGCATTTCATTGGACAGTTAATTAGTTAATCTCTATTAGTAATGTGGCATACTACATTATTAGTCTTTTTTACCAAGTGTCTTAAAATTGTTAGTTATCACTTGAAATGACTGAAAATGCTGTAAATGTAGTGAGAGGCTGTGGTAATGGTGCTGATTGTTGTATACGTTTCACAGTTATTTATTTATGTTTAGATATGTAGTTAGTTGAAGTAACTACATACGTGAAGTAACTGATGAAGTTATTTCTTTATTGTGTGATATCTGAATTTACAATTGCGGAAATCTCAGGTATCAAAGTCATTCCTAAAGTTTTAGCAAAAGGATTCACTTTTTATGGTTCAATACATCCACCCGGGATTATGTTGTATTGTATTTCTCTAGTTTCTTTGTAGAATAGTTACTGGTGTAATGAGTCGACGCCCACGGCCCTCCCGCTGAATTTTTTGAGAAGAAGAAGGCAAAATGCAAAAGCCATATGTGGTCTACGTAACAGTTTTAAAGATGCCATATGTGACAGTTGGAGCACTGCTCTTCTGTATTTGAGACTTTTCTTTTTTTCAGTGTTGCTGGACTGCACATATTATGGAGTTGCAAGATTATAATAAATTAGGCAGTGATTATCAGTGAATAGGCAGTGAATAAGATATAAAATCCATATTTGTGTTTGGATGTGCCTTGCTATAGCTATAGCTATCTCAAATTGTTATACATCTTTTAAATAGTGAGTATGCCTTTTACCTGAAACAACATGCACACTGAGGTAGACATATTTTTATGAACATTGGAATGATATACATGAAATAAATTCTAGGTGAGAGATCCCAGAAAACTATTTTCAGCACCATAGACAGCAAATTGTACAGATGAAGACAGTAAAAGCACTTTTTTTAACCCACTCATCTCTTGGTGTTGTTAAATGTTCTTTTTGGAAATCTGAGAAACCCAGATAAATCCTATGTATACACAAGCAAATAATACTCTAAACACTATGTAAACTGAGCTCAGTTCCCAGAGTTGGTAGCCATCAATAGTACTTGCTACAACACCTATATGCAGTTCACGTGGTGCAAGCCATTTATGCATACGTGGCAGTGTGGCACAGTAGGTAGCGCTGTCGCCTCACAGCAAGAAGGTCCTGGGTTTGATCCCCACAGGAGGACCTATGAAATTTCTGTGTGGACTTGGCATGTTCTCTTTATTTAATCCGTCATATCGATTTTGAATCCTTAACCTATGTAACTGAGCTAAAGTATACTCATAATTAACTGAATAGACTGTTTTAAACAGTATAAAGCAATATTTTGTATATATATATATATATATATACAGGGGTTAGTCAATGAAACTGAAACACCTGGTTTTAGACCACAATAATTTATTGTGGCCAATACAGCGCCAAGTCGTCTTGGGAATGACACATACAAGTCTTGCACAGTGGTCAGAGGGATTTTAAGCCATTCTTCTTGCAGGATA
>JAOUQT010000001.1:4645066-4656471 GCA_025769995.1 Xyliphius kryptos | reverse complement strand
CAGGCTTGTCCAATTTAGCCATGAAACCTCCCACACTAAAATGACAGGTGTTTTAGTTTCATTGTCTAACCCCTGTACATACACAAGTCAGTGACAATTTTAGCATCTCCAATTTCACCTAACATGCATGTCTTTGGACTGTGGGAGAAAACCGGAGCACCCGGAATAAAATCACGCAGGAGAACATGCAAACTTCACACAGAAATTTCCAGGTCGCTCCATCTTGGGATTAAACCTGGGGCCACAGCACGATCCAGTGAGCCACCGTGCTGCCCCTTTATACGCTGTAAAATAGTAGAATTCCATTATCATCATTTATACTCTTTTGTTATGTCATATCGAACATTATCATCAATTTGCCATGGTTGGCTACACAGATGAATCAGCTTTCCCCAAAGTCCTCGATCTCATGTTGCTTGCTGTTTTTGCCTTTATTATTTTGACTTTTTCAAGCACTGCAATATGAAGGACTAGTACAGAAAGCTCAGTTTAATTGACTGGTTTGATTATGGCATGGACATTTTAATTTCATCGTACACTAAATACAGTTGCCTCTTAAATACTTTGTCCTTATGTTTCATGTCATACATTCTCATTTTGCAATGATTGGCTGGACAGATGTGATAAAATATTAGAATTGATTTTTTTTAATGTGATATGTATTCTATATAAAAGTATAGCATCTTACCTTGTATAGGAAGGGTGCTGAAACAGTAGCGTCAAAAAGTAAGACTCTAGGTTTGTTCTCTTCTCGCCAACCATTTAAAAACTGCTTGTAGTTATCATCCGTCACCTATTAATCAAATACATCATTTGTATACAGTTAGTTACTATCCTGAAAACTAAGTGGTGTTTTTCATAGTATTCCAAAACATTTCTACAAATTATTAGTAAATACCACATTAAGCGTCCTCCATAATTATTGGCAACTCTGTTTAAAATGTGTTAAAAATAAATAAATCTTTTATTGCAGAAGCGCAATATCACTCTAATAAATAGAGTAAAAAGGACTCCAAAGCTCACTGTAAGAAAATTGAATAAAATGGTAGCATTTAACAACCATTAAACAACCATTAGGCAACATCTACTTTCCAGCAAGCTGTTTGGGAGGCTTGCACAAAGAAAGCTTTTTCTAGAGCTTTTTGGCAACTTTTTGGCAAACACTAGGTAGGTCTGGTCCAACACCAAGGATGAGTACACAGAAAAACACCTCATGCACACTGTTATGTATGTGAGAGGATCGGTGATGCTGTGGGCCTTTTTCTGCGCTAAAGGACCTGGAAACCTTGAGATTACATGGGATCTTTGATATCAGGCCATTTTGAATCAAAATCTGCCATCTTGTGAAGAATTATAGGAGAAGTGCTATCTTGTTGGCAAAGGAAGGTTGTACATAATAATAACACCAGGGGTGGCAATAAGTTATAAAAAAATATATATATATTAGAAGCCACTCCTTCACCAAGTATGCCAATAATTATGAGGGTGCTGTATATGTTAAAATTTTCAGCTTTTCCCATCTAACCTTCTCTACTAGGCTTTGCGGCAGCAAGCTCTCCACAAAGCTTCTCAGGTTCTCTTGGGCCACAGCACTGTGGAAGTAGTTCACTCTTCCATTAATAACCGCAAGTATGGAAGGGGCGCTACGGACTCCAAGATGATTAGCTAGGCGTTTCTCGTAACCAATATCTATGACACCAATCCCCACACCTAAAACAAAAAAAGATTAAAATGTATAATCAAACCTACAGTCACGTTTTTAACTCTCCATTTTTACTTCTCAGAACCCACCCAGTGTCTCCAGCTCCTGAACCGCTTCCTTCCAGATGGGCTCGATATGGATGCAGCTAAAACACCACTCTGAGGTAATCTTAATCAGATAGGGCCTTTTAAAGCTATCTGGCACCACTTCATTCAAGTACTTGTCATACTGTAACAGATGCTTGGTGTCTGTGAAATCTCGAGCAGACTGTGTGAAACGAAAGAACGACTGATCAAAGTAGAAACTGTCGTGGAAGTGGTGGAAGCCATGCGGTGCTTGGGTATGGCGTTGGGTCTCATCAGTCTCGCCGAATTGATCATAGTTTGCTCTGCGGTCCTCACTTGATAAAATCTGAAGATAAGAGGAAAAAGCCAGACTGAAAGGCATCCGAGTCGAACAATCGATGTCTAATCACTTCCTCCACAACAGCTTCACAACAAATCTAAGCAACAGAATTTCTAAGCATCTCAAAATATCACTGAAATATAGGCATCTGAAATAAATAAGGCACTTATAAAGGAGAAAATTAAATAAAGTATTAACCTACCTCATAGGATTTTGCAATCTTGATAAACATGTCTTCCGCTCTTGGATCTTTGTTCTTGTCTGGATGCCTATCATATAGCACAACAGACTCTCAGAACTTCTGCATTGTAAACATTGTTTAGGCTAACATGTTCATGCGGCATTAGAATTACTCACCACTCTTTGACAAGCTGCTTGTAAGCTTTCCTGATTTCAGGTTGACTGGCGTGTCGAGACACTCCGAGCACCCTGTACGGATTGAACTCCGAAGCTGAGACATTTCCCACAACCAGCAAAATTACAGTCAGACTGATCAGACAGCCGAGGAAGGGCTTAGAGTGCATGCCCATGGTCTCAGTCTCAGACAGTCTGCCTACATGTTGAAGGAGAATCCAGAACAAAAAAAATGTGATGTGTATGGTCTAAAGAAACTCAGAGGTGAATCTACTGTCTAAATACATGCTCTTTTGCAGAATAATAATAATAACAACAACAACATGTTTAAGAGCAACTGGAGAACACTTATAAAGAAAAAAAACTGGGGTTTTCAACAAGGATCGCAGTGAGATATAGCATTATATTGGATGGCATTTAACATTGGAGAGGAGCCGTCAACTCGCCAGACATGTCCAAGAACCAGCATTTATATTACTGTCAATCTAAAAACTATCTTAAATCATGTCTGTGCTATCCAGCAGCAGAACACAATATATTAAATTCGAGTTAAAAACATGAACTAATCGATCAAAATAAAGAGAAAACATTGCGAATGCACGCTTAAACATTTCTACAAATCACAACAGGTCACCAAAGCTAACGTAGCCGGCTAGTCAGTGCTAGCATCACCGCTACCAAAGCCGAAACAAATGCAAATTCCCCAGAGCGACACAAGACGTTATTAAATAACGAAATAATGCAAACCACTAAATAAACAAAAAGCGCCACTTACAAACCCTTAAACTGATCTATTGTCATCAAAACATTTGCTCGGTGAGAAGCTCCATGGGCAGGTCTCGTTACCAGGCGAACGTTTCCCCGCGAGCACTTCCGGTTCCGGTAAATAATAGGAAGAACCGAGCACTGAAGCTGTGTAAAAGCATGACACAGCATACTAAAGTGCTGTTTAAATAAATTAATAAATTAATTAAATTAATAAGTTAAATGTAAATAATCCATAGATTATAAAAAATACATATATGCAAAGATAAAAAATCCTAAGAAGTAAACGTTTTTCAGCACAGCATTTATTAATATGATAAATTATTAATATTCTTTTATTGTTTATTCTTTTAAATAGTTTAAAATTCTATACACGGATGCATTTCATCCCAGATTTTACATTTAATAATTATAAAAATAATAATAATCATCACTATTTTAATCAAACATGTTTATTGTTTTGTGAAGCATTCACTGTTTTTATTTATTATATAATTACAAACCGGATTCCATATTTTATTCGGAATAGAACATAGATGACATATCAAATGTTTAAACTGTATTATTTAAAGAGAAAAAATAGGTAAATTTCATGACAGAGACACATCTAAAAAAAATTGGGACGTGGCCATGTTTACCATCATGAACCTCTTTTCTTATTACAACAGTATGTAAACGGCTGGGGACTGAGGAGCAAGTAGCTGAAGTTGAGAGATGCAGCTTCCATGCAGCCATGATACTGTAATTGATGCAGTATGTGGTTTGGCATTGTTATGTTGGAAAATGCAAGATCCTCCCTGAAAGAGGCATCATTCCAGATGTGTAAGCTGCCTATGCCACATGCACTAATGCAACCCCATACCATCAGAGATTCAGGCTTCTGAACTGAGCGCTAATAACAACTTGGTTTGTCCTTCTGCTCTTTTTTTCCAAATGATTTCCATAAAAAACTTCATTATGATTTGTCTGACCACAGAACCGTTTTCCATTTTGACACAATCCATTTTAAATGACCCTTGACCTAGAGAAGACGTCTGCGCTTCTAGATCTTGTTTGGCTTCTTCTTTGTACTATAGAGTTTTAGCAGGCAATATATGTTGTTCAAATATTCCTGAGCCCATTTGTGATTTCCAGTACAGAAGCATGGGTGTATATGATGCAGTGCCGTCTAAGGGTCAGATAATCACAGGCACCCACGATTGTTTTCCAGCCTTGACCCTTACGCAGAGATTATTCCAGATTCTCTGAATCTTTTGATAATATGCACTGTGGATGATGATATGTTTAAACTCTTTGCAATTGTACACTGTCGATCTCCTTTCTAATATCGCTCCACTATTTGTTGGTGCAGAATTGTGGGGATTGGTGATCCTCTTCCCATCTTTACTTCTGAGCGCCGCTGCCAATCCAAGATGCTCTTTTTATACCCAGTCATGTTAATGACATATTGCCAGTTGACCTAATGATCTTGTAATATGGTGTTGGTTTTTCCAGCCTCTTATTGCCCTATCCCATCTTTTTTGAGATGCGTTGCTGTCACGAAACTTCAAATGATATACTTGGCATGGAATTTCAAAATGTCTTACTTTCGCCATTTGATATGTTGTATATGTTTTTTTGTGAATACATTATCAATGTTTCAAATTTGTAAATTATTGCATTTGATTTTTATGTACAATTTGTACTTTGTCCCAACTTTATTGAAATCAGGTTTGTACAGAAAAGTTTCAAATGCTTCAGTCGCTGCTTTTATATATTGCATATATGAATCTTATTTATACATTTCTTAATTTACTAATTGCCTTGTAATCCTGAATGGGTCTTTACTGGTATTCAGAACAGAAACGTTTTCTATTAGATATACTGTATATGTAACAATATTAAATACAAATGCTGAAAATCCTAAACAATCCTAAATTTATTTATTATCTGTGCATAAAGATTAGTTTGTAGAAAGAGCTTTGTTGGTTGGGCTGTGAGACTGCAAACATTACAAAATTGAGATTGTTCTCTACTGACTCTTTATGAAGTGCCTTTCTGATGTTGCAAAGGTTAGACTATATAGACTATATAGACACAAGAGTATATAGTAAAGACATAAAACATAAGTCAGGTGTCTCTGTGCTGTAGAATGTTCATCATGGTACTGTAGATCAAATTCATCAACATAGCAACAATAAAAAAGACACAAACAGTATAGGATATTCACTTTTAAAACAGCCTGTTTATTCTTTTACTTTTAAAAAATAAAAACTAAAAGGACTATTTCATCGTCGCTATAAGAAACAGTACGGAAGCACTGAAAGTCTTTGAGCATTTTTAGCTCTTCAAGTATGTTCATTCTGTTTATGGGTTTAAGAGGCCTCTAGCAGAGCAGGCCAGCAGGGAGCAGGACGAGCAGGGCCAGAGAAGCAAAAAGCAGGGCAGTCCGGGCCTTTGATAGGCCGTGTATATTCTTATTCTGCAGCCAGGTCCAGTTCAGCCAAGCAAATCACACACACAACTTATTTTCACAAGCTGAAATCCATTTCTTCCAGTCGTGATTGTGAGGAAGTCTTGTCAGCTGCACAAGGACATAAGAAAGAATAATAACAGGACAGTGCAGTAAAGGAAAGAGAGATTTATAAATTAGATGTGCACAGATAGAAAGATAGAATGGAGAGAGTAAATGCAGAGTGCATGGCTTAGAAAGGAACAAGCTGAGTGACAATAGTGATGTAGGCGATGCTGATGAAGAGGTCTTTCTGTTTGCACACTCCAGTGTTATTTCAGTGCAGCAAAACCAGATCCTGGTTATTTGCATAAATTGTATACTCTTACTATAATTATACAGAACACCAGGCAACACAACTTAAATCACTTTTGACACCAAAAGAAATCTGCATTACATGTTTCCAGTAGACAGAAAAAAGATCTTCATTAAAATGTAAACAAATTCACTCCTTGGGCAAGAAACAAAGTTTCAAAATCCACTGTGAGATCTCTCCGACATCTACCCCTGTTGAGCTGCTTCATTGGTAGCTCATAACGGCTGAGGCAGTATGCTTGTCTCAGAGCACTTCATTAGGCCCTGCCCATATTTCCCTTCATAAAGCCAATATCTCTTTCCTTGCAGGTCATCTAGAGTGCAGTAAGAAACGGTCCAGGTACTGTGAAATGGCCTCCCAATTTCTCCAGAAGAAGGCCAGGACGATGACGAGGAGTAGGGTGGAAAGAGTGCGGCTCCGTGTCTTCATAAGCGGGACCACACAGTTCGCCACTGTAGACACGAACACAAGCAGAACAGCCATGACAGCCAGCAGAACATTGATGAGCTTGCCGAGAAGAGTGCGTGCTGTGGCGTTCTCTAACCCCTCTAACTGCACCACCTGCTGCTGCTGCTGCTGTAGTTCCATCTTCGAGATGCGTGTCTGGCAGGCCTCCAGCGCCTCCTACAGGCAGCGGAACGGAAAATCGATTAATATATTATAATAAGCGCATAAAACTGCATTTGGTTTAAAAAGAGAAACATGACTAAACAGTAACCCGTTCCTTTTATAGGTTTATATAGTAAAAAAAATAATTAAAGACATTTTAAACCTTAATAGCCAATATGAATTAAATACTTTTATCACATCAGCACAGGCAACAATAAATGCATGCATTAGTGAAAGTGATCCATTTTTTCACTATATTTGCATACAGCGGAATTTGTCCTCCGCATTCAACCCATCCATGGAGTGAAACACATATATACACCCACTAGTAAAGTAAGCACATAAGCCCGGAGCGGTGCACAGTGGTGCACAGCGCCCAGGGAGTAACCGGAGGTTAGGTGCCTTGCCCAAGGGCACTTCAGCGATGACTTGTCGTTTTAACCAGGGACCTTCAGGTCGCAAGGCTGGTTCCAAATCCACAAGCCTATGACTGCCGTAATTAGTGATGAAGGAATACTTGACCACTGAAATTATTTGGCTGAATAAGTTATTGAATAGTTCACACTGAACATAACATTCTTGATGATGCAATCAAATCATAACCAGTATAATGTAAAGCTCTTTGACAATGCAAGGGCAATAGGTAAAAAGGAAGGTTCAAGTTTAATGTTCAACTATATCACGTCTTTGGTCAAACGTTTGGTTTGATTCATATTTGGTAAAAAGTTTATTTCGGTGCATCCCTAGTATAGTTCCCCACAGATTAAGTGCAAATTCAAAATCACTTGCATCAATACAAGCAAAAAGAAAAGGCTGATTGGCTGCAATATGACTGCAAGTTGGTCTCATCTGTATTTGTTTTACAGTCGACCAGAGAAAAAGAACTACGATATCAAGTCGGCTGGAAAAACAAGTGTTAAAAAGCATTTCTGTGAACATTAGAACTTGTAATATATGTAACAGAATTAAGAAGTGTTAAAGGGTATTAATATCTAGTACACGATACCTTATTGAATTCAGGAATTTATATGTATGACCCCACAGAAACCCTGTCCAAGTCAATTATTTACAAAGAACCTAACATTTTTTAAAATAACGCATACAAAGTTTTGCTACACCATATGTCTAAGTACTCAGTTCAAGTCCACAAAAAAAGAATTGGGCCTATATCGGGACAAATAACATTGAGCAAAGCCCATAACCCTTTCTGCTCCATTGCCACTGTCCCGTATGTGAAAATAATATTCACCCTGCAGTAGATATACATAAAAAAGACAAGCTTCTACAAATCCGATTCCAAAAAAGTTGGGGCAAAGTACCAACTGTAAATAAAAACGGAATGCAATAATATACAAATGTCAAAAACTGATACTGTATTTACCATAGAACATAGACAATATATCAAATGTCTAAAGAAAGACATTTTGAAACTGCATACCACATACTTGCTCATTTGAAAGCAACACATTTCAAAAAAGTTGGGACGGGGCGATAAAAGGATGAAAAATTTAAAGGTACAAAAAATTGCAACTCATTAGGTCAATTGCAATAGGTCATTAACATGACTGGGTATAAAAAATAGCATCTTGGAGTGGCAGCAGCTCTCAGAACTAAAGATAGGAAGAGGATCACAAATAATTCCCCTAATTCCGCAGCAAGAAATAGTGGAGCGATATCAGAAAGGAGTTTGTAGGTGTACAATTTCAAAAATAAAGATGAGAAAGTTGACATATCATCTCAAGTGCATACTATCATCCAAAGATTAGGAGAACTTGGACGAATCTCTATGCATAAGGGTGGAAAACCACTGTGAGTGCCCGTGATCTTCGGACGTTTAGATGGCACTGCATCTCATACAGGCATGTTGCTGTATTGGAAACCACAAAATCCTCTTCTCTGGGCCAAGGCTCATTTAAAATGGACTGTGGCAAAGTGGAAAACTGTTGTGTGGTCAGATGAATAAAATGTTGAAGTTCTTCATGGAAATCAGGGGGGAAATTTTGAAATTTCCACATCCTTGCATTTTGTTTTTATTTACAATTTGTACTTTATCAGAACATTTTTTGGAATCGGGTTTGTACTAAACTGACAAGAAGGGGTGATGTTTAGAATTAATAAATGGTTTAGGCAAACACAGCCCCAGAGAGTCACAATAACGTGCACATTGAATTGATTTTTCCAAGTGTCCAATATAAATGAAGTTTAGTGACCTGAATGTCTCTTGCCCGTTCGTAAGACTGGTATGCAATTTTTTCTTCCATGCTGGCCAGTTCCTGCTTCAGATTAAGTATTTCATTCTGATGAAGCTCTGTGAGATCATTCAGCTGCTCCTCAAGGCGTTCACATCTATTCATGCAAACACACACAGTACATTTTACATCTAATGCCAGATAAATCATGCATCAGGCTTCTGAAATATTTGAGTCTGTCAGCATGTACCTGTATCTCTCCTCCTGCAGGGATTGCATGATAAGTGTGTAATCCCTCTGATAGTGGCTCTTCAGATTTTCAAATGACTCCTCCATACGGCCCTGGTTCTCTCGCAACTCCTGGATCTCATGAAACAGAGCATCAAGCCCTGAGGTCTGGCCTTGCTCCAGAGTGTTACCCTTGGAGCTCGGGGGTCCTCCGAGAGCTCCGGTTGTGCTGTTAGCCCCTGCTGAGCCTGATGTGGCACTCGAGCAATCGTCCTCACTGCCATACTTGGGACTGGACTGCAACTGGGTGGGTCCTATGGCTCTCGTTGCTGATGTCCCAGTCGCTGGTACGACTACTGGCAATGCCTCGTCACCCTGTGTCTCATCCAGAGAGTCTTTTAGGGATGGGATGTTGTCTGCACTGCCAAACTTGTTACGGATGAGCGAGGCAAACTCACGGGGTTTGGAAACAACAGCTCCTGCAGCTGAGTGAGTGGCTTGGGAGATGCTGGAGAGACCTCCGGTCACCTGACAAAGATGTATTAGCACTGTTTATACCAACATAGTAAAAGAAAGAACCATGGAAACAGAAACAGGACACAAACTGAATAAAAATGACCCTGAAATTTCACTTGGTTATGTACGTTTTAAATCGTTCAACATTTTAACCTCAGATCTCTAGTTTACATTCAAACGAATTCCTAAATCCTTGAGTAGTCATTTGTTTGTTTATTATGATGCTGCTATTATTTCATGTCTTGTTTATTAGATGGTTCCATTTTTATTCCATTGCATTCCACAGCAATGAGATTTTACTGCACTCTATATACTTTATATTTAAAGCACGCATCATTTGAGTTGGATTCATTGTTTACATGTAGATTACAATCATATATTTATTCTCTTTTAACTATTTTTATACTAGTTTTATTCATGTTAGCATTGGTTAGTTAATTGTAAATTCTAACTGTACAATGTAGTTTAAATACTTGCATAGTCTATGAAACTGTTATTTTCATTCCATTATATATTTGTACCTGCTACAAATCTATGTTACAAAAATCTTGAATTGTGAATCTCTAATGGCTGGCTGTGCCTGTGCCCAACTGGCAAAGCTGGGCGCAAGGACAGGGTTCTACTCCATTGTAGGGCACACACACCTATCCAGTTTACTGGAGACAAGAAATATAGTCTTTTAAACGTCAATGCTTGAAAAAATAGTGCCGTAATCTCTCTTTGTTAAAAGACAGTCATTCAGTTGGGGACAAATGAGAATCGTCCGAACACAAAATAGCTAGTATTTGGGTGGTACAAAAACAAGTTTAAGATAAAGAATTTAAAAATAAACTGAGAACTTTTAGGGGGATGCAGACTTTTGGAGCAAAAGTAATCAACATCAGTGGAACTGCATTTTGTATATACAGCCTCTACGGGACATTACCTTGGCTTTAGGTCTGGGCTCTAGCTGAAAGTGAAACTGTTTTACTTGCCACATGCTTGCACACAGTTAAATTTGTCCTCAGAATTAAACCCATCCATGCAGTGAAACACACATACATACACACACACAACGATGCAGTGAGCACGCTTGCTTGGATCAGTGACCAGCCTGCAAGGGGAGCAATTAGGGGTGTAGTGAGTCGTGATTTGGCGGTACTAGGAATCAAACCGTGGACCTTGCGATCGCAAGGCTGGTTCCTTAAGCACAAGCCTACGACTGCCTATGAGCTGGGCCATTGAAAAACTAGATTTTCTGTTGAAATTCTGTTGTTTTTAGTTAACAAGGATGTATGCTTTTGGGTTTCTGACATGCTGAGCGGTAAAATTCCTTTTTAAAACTGGTCACAATTCTATTTATTGTGACTAAAACCCCAGGTCCAGCTTTTAAAAAAACCTGGAAGCATAATACTGCCACCACCATTCATTGTATGAATGTTTTTTTTGTTAGTTTAGGAATTATTGCCAAAGGTTTTAATCTTGTTCTCATATAACCATAACACATTTTCCAATATGATTTTGAAGGACATTATTAGGATGTCAAACTTTCCACCCTACCAATAAACCAGACTTCAAGAATAAAGAAAATTCCTGCAGCTCCTTTAATGTGTGTGCGTAAATACTTATGCAACCACTTTATTTGACTTTTTTTATTTTCCCTATACATGCACATCTTAGATTTCACATTAAAGGAGAGACATAAAGCTGAATTGATGTATCACAGTCTGTTTTTATGTGTGTGTGTATGTATATAGGGGTTGGACAATGAAAGTGAAACACCTGGTTTTAGACCACAATAATTTATTAGTATGGTGTAGGGCCTCCTTTTGCGGCCAATACAGCGTCAAT
>JAOUQT010000001.1:4613329-4626494 GCA_025769995.1 Xyliphius kryptos | reverse complement strand
AGGAGGCTCTACACCATACTAATAAATTATTGTGGTCTAAAACCAGGTGTTTCAGATTCATTGTCTAACCCCTGTATAAACCAGTGAAACTTTCAGTTTATAATTTTATTACAATGAATGCAATATCAATTTTGGAATTCTATCAAAATACATTAAAAAGTCCTATTAGGTTCCACACAGTGCTGCTGATATGTAATAATTATTTGACATGAGCAGTCTGATTGTGGTATAAAAGCTCTCTATGATATTTCTAGAAACTCTCACATCTGTTCCAGGAAATATATTTTCCTGTATCCACTTGTTACTTTTCTATTTTCAGTTCAGAGTTTCTCTTTTAGTGTTTGCTTAATCCTATGAGAAAGGTTTTAATTAATAATTAAGTACAGTAACTGCATGTACAGTATGTATGTATGTATTAATGCAATGAGGAAATATACTGTAGATTATTGTGTGTCTACAAAATTTAGTTCATATACAATAGATGCTTTTATGTCACATAAATTACTGTACAGTAAAATTATTCTATTCACATATTACAACATGGTAGAAAATTGGGGTCTTTGGGTTAAGGGTTTTGCTCAAGGGCCCAACAGTGGCAGCTTGGTAATGCCAGAGCTTGAACCCCCAACCTACTGATCAGTACCAAGAGTGGGGGAACCATCAACAACCTCCAGACGAAGGTCCCACAGCGGCCAGAAATCTGCATTTGATCTAAAAGATTTCCAAATTAGTTGTCTAATATGACTTATTATCTGTGAAAACATATTCCTAACGTTAATTATGGGTACTATTAGCCCAATCTCATCCTTTCTCTCTCTCCTCCTCTTTCTGACTTGCACTATCCTAAATGCCCCACCTTTCATAATCTCCCTCCCCCATTTCTTTCAGGCTCTCTCTCACTTAATCTGCCTCCCTCTCTGTACTGCCTACACACTGTATGTGTGTCTCAGTTCCTGTGTATCTTCTGCTTGCTTTATGTTATCACATCGAATGTCTTTCTGAAGTGTGTGGACACAGATAACATCCTTCTCATATTACTTTCAAGATTTATATATCTATTTATCGGTGATCGTTCCTGTGCCCTGGCAGACTGGCTCTAATGGCATCTACAGACATATTGCTGTTTCCTGGATTAAAGTAGCCGGCTTGGATACAGAATCAGATTGATGTATCACAGCTCTGCAGTAGGTGCTGGTAAAACCTCTTTCTTTCAATTTCAGTGAAAAATGAAGTGGGTTAGTAATATCTATATGCATTTCTTTCATGTGCAAAAAGACAGTGTATATGACATATTGTTGAATGACCCACATCTTATACAGATATTGCAAGTCTCTCCAGAAACTATTGCCTGTTCATTATTTGGAATGGTTTCAGTGATTTTTGCATCTTTGTGAGAATTAAAATAAAGTTTTTTATATGTAAAATTTGGTGCATAAAGATTCATGGATTAAGGGCTATCTATTGTCATTTTCACTATATACTGTATCTAGGGCATAGAGGGGAATCCAAGTACTGTTTTTCTATCAACCTTATACATAAAGTAAATTAAACATTGTGCAAAAAAGAGGATTGCAACATAATAAGAGAGAATGGAGAAGGGGCTTGGGGCCAAGAAAGGAGATGGCTAAAGAAACTATGAGAGCATTGTGTAAATATTTGTAGATACCATATTTTGACTATTTGATGTAATCCCAATTTCATTTTTCTGCAAAATCGGAGTAGTATATGCATTCCTCTCTTTATGGATCAGGTCTTCTCCTGCCACATTTTGTCTTTGCACTATGTAGTTTGGGATGATTTCTCCACAGTTTTCCTGTTTTTGTGGGTTTTATAAGCTGGAAGCCCAAATTATGTAAAAATAAACAAATAAATCATTGAAATTGTTTACATTTTAGGCCATAAGTCTATAATTTATGAAAGTTTAACTTTTTGAATGGAATTATGAAAAAAAATCAACTTTTCCATAATATTCTAATATTTTTGTATTAGAATATCATGGAGTCTGTATATATACACACCTGACTATAATTATACACAATTACTCTAAAGTTGCAGTGGTAGTAATGATTTATGTGAAATGACCGTGTTATTAGTGACCGTTAGTGATTATGGACATAATTATTTTAATGCATTCATTAATATTGCACATATACTCACTGCACAGTGTCAGTGGATGTTGCAGAAAATTTGATGAATATTTCACATCAAACATTAAGTCCTCTTGTGTTTCAGTACTGTGTCATAAAGTGTATGGGAAACATTGTCCATAATGACCTTCAGCTTAGACAGCACTCACCACAAGAGACGCATAAAGCATTCTGAGCATAGCCCTACAGATGTTGAAGGGCCTAAGGTGCCTCAAACAATAGGAACAACTTTGCCCTTCTTGTAGAGTACATCAGTGTACCCAATCCAGTCTATTGTCTATGTGCATGCCTACACCTAGATATTTAGTCTTCTACATTGTCCACACTGACCACCTGATGGTCATAGGGGTCACTGGTACCTTGTCTCTCCTCAGGTCCACCAAAAGTTCCTTTATCTTTGTCACAATTAGCTACAGATTGTGCAGCTTGCACCATCCGACAAAGTCCCCTGTTACTCATCCTCATCACCCTTGCTAATACATCCAACTTTTGCTGAGTCATCAGAAAACTTCTGAAGGTGACAGGTCTCAGTGCAGTAGCTAAAGTCAGGCGAACTGGAGGGGGTCCAGAAAAGGTTAGACTAATACACGGAGATAATCCAGTATGAGAGTCTCCATGATCTTTATGATGTGGAAAGTCAGGGCCACTAGCCTTTAGTCATTGATGTCACTTGGTAATGGCATCTTCGGAACAGGAACAATACAAGAAGTCTTCCACAACACAGGAACCCTCTGGAGACTCAGTCTCAGATTAAAAGCGTATTGAAATACTCCACAAAGTTGGTTAAAACAAGCATTAACACCCCAGACTTGTTTGTGTGGAGTCTCTTCGGTTATTTTCTCACCTGATCAGCAGTGAGACACAGTATAGAGGTGGTGTATGGTGGCGGGGTGGTGTGAGGTGTTTACCGGAGACTTTAAAGAGGAAGAGGGAGAGTGGTTACAGTAAGCACCTGAGGGCCATCTGCTGTGGAATCAAGACGACGGAGGACAGAACCTGTATTGTCAAATCTGTTAAAAAAACAGATTTAGCTGATTGGCCCTGTCTGTGTTTCCTTCTACTGTCTGCTGCTATTTGACCTAAGCCAGTGATGGCCTTCATTCCATACCTCCTTCATGTGAACAGTTGAGTCCACACACAAGTTAACATAACCCGTGATACACTCTGTTAGCTCATTAATGTCCGCACCATGGGGCTCACTGTCTGCATTGTTACATACTGACACTTTACTAGTGGCACATACAAGGGGCTGAGGTTCACCAAGCATGACAATAAATCAATCTTCATTGTGAGTCATTATATAATGCATGTAAAAAAATATTTTATATTTGGATTTTGTTCATAATGTAATTCGAAATGGTAAAATCTCATATATATTTATATTCATTGCATATAAATTGGCATAATTGAAGCTTTTTTGATTTAACAATTGATTAGAGTTATAATATATAAAAATGGAAATCAGAAATCCAATATCCAAAATTATCTGTCTTCAAATGCAGAATTTTCTGGTAAAGCAGTGACAGTATTAATGATAGAAAACTAAAAAAAATGATGTCAGAAGCTAGACATTTTCTAATGCGCACCCTTTTCTCCTATGAAACATTCAAATAATTTAAAAATGGCAGCACAGTGAGTAGTGCTCTCTCTTCACAGCAAGAATGACCCAGGTATGATCCCTGCAAATTTTTGTGTGGAGTTGTTCCCCCTGTGTTTGCTCGGCTTTTCTCTGGTGCTCCGGTTTCCTCCTCCTTCAGCATGCCAGGTAAATTCTCTAAAGTGGCAATTAGTGTGTGTCCTACTATGGATTATAATAAAAAAAATATTAAAACATGTTATTTAAATTGTAATTAATGTAAAATTAATTACATTTGCATTAGTTTTTCATCTAAATTGGTGGAATAGCAATCTATCCTGAGATCTAATCTGAGATACAATTATCTCATTTGCTTTTTGTTTCTTTATGTACTACTTATAAAACCATAGCACTGGCGGAATTTAGTAGACTGGAACTGAGTAATAGTTTTTATATAAAAAGCATCTTTATCAACCTGAGGCGACACTGGTAGTGAGTTCACAAATTTGCAACACATTTGCACCTTCCACATGATCCACATGTCTAAAACAGTTAAAAATGTCAAGGAACTGTCTGTTAATGTTTATTATTTCTAATTTTTAATGAATTGAGTTAATAAATGTAAAATGTAAAAATAGCAAATGTCTAACGTTTGGGTGGCTGCTATATAAGATGATGCAATTCTGTGGTTCCTGGTAAAGTTTAAAATTCTTACCATTCAAAAAATTATTCTGACTAGGGTCATATTAGGGTTAAGGGACCAAGCGTGGGAATTAACTCTTACGTAGACCGCGCGTAGTACATTAGGCGCACTTGTATTGCGTATCTCTTTCAGTCCACCTTAAGAGCACAGTTAGGCAGTGTTTTGCAGGGGGAGGCCCTCACACACACATGCCTAGCACTTTAAGGCGGACTGGAGCAAATAAAGCCGCGCTTAAAGGCATACACACGCTGAAATTACAAAAATCGCATGCATAGAGCTCACAGTTTTAACTGATAACAGTCAATTCTAAACTAATAAACACATCCGTACATGCAGAATATGATTGAATACTGTTTGAACAGGATGTCTGCACAGCGGCTGAAGTAATAGGCAGAGCTTGGTTGATAAACCACATTGTAATATAGATGTCGAATATGCACTAAGTAGTCTATGACCTGTTTAAAATAAGTACTGATGTTAAATGACCGGCTATACTCGATCGATCTAACTGACAATAATGATGAATAATTATTATTAATAACATTTGTGTTGATATGTTAATTATAATATTGCACACTGGGTACACTGACTGGGGTAATGTACGATTACTGCAGAAGAAATTATGAATGAAATGATTATGAAATCATTTTTCTGGACTCGTGAAGATCCACATGCTGCGCGCGTTCACGACAGCTTCCATTCCTACGCGCGTTCACAGAGTGGGAATGTGCGCGTGGGCCTGCAGAGGGAGCTGCACACGCTCCACTGAAGCGGCGCTTTGCGAACAGGACAGTCCGGGGTCTCGCACTTCTCATACAAGGCCTACTTCCGTCAGCGCAACGCTCTCGATTTTTTTTCTTTTTACATTAAATAATCGTCCAATTTCCTGAGAGCCGAGAAGCCGGGTTTCTACATTTTCTAACACGGTAGGAGCTTTATGCAACCGATCGCACGACGCGTAGACGGTGTGATTTCATCTCGAAATGCATGTATCCGCGGTGTGAAAATGCAATAAGCACACGTCACATCATATATTGGTATTGTTTGCTGCACATAAATGAATAGAAAACTAATCACAGGGGTTATGATAACTGTAGCTCCTGCACAAGATACGGATCCTGAATGAATTAAGATGGTCTTTGGTGGCTTTTTATTTTTGAACGGCGTGTTTTGGCGGAAATTGATTTTGGTTTTTATTTAAGGTAGCATGGCAAGATACGCGGCCGAGCTAGTTAACGTCGGGTCGCTAAGTCAGTAAAGGCTAAGCTATTGGAATATATATTCTTACTATGTATAATTAACAGTATAACAGTAAAAAAAAATACGAATATTTTTTTTTATCTGGCTTTCTCTTTTCTGATAGATTCGTCTAAATCCCATGGTATTTTAATTCACAAATTCCTAAGCTAGTTAGCCTTAAAGCTAATATTGTTTTGGTAAGGTAACATTAGCTAACATTAGCCTGGTGTTTCCAGTTAGGTGTTTTACTGGCTACGATGTAAGTAATAAATGTTATATTTACTGACGTTAACTGTACAGTGAGATATTTAATAACTAAATCTTTAATTTAGATAAATAATTATTGTCACAGTATGACCTGAGGTTGAGTTTTGTTTCAGACAGTTATGTGACCAAAGTGCGGTAAAGTACAAGGCTTGGCTCGATACTAAACCACCCCGGTTCACTCTGTATGGACAACTCTGTAATTCACTCTGGAATACATGGGTGTGGATAAGATTGTGCGCACTATGTAGTTCACTATCGGGTTAAATTTGTTGACGTTTGTAATGCAGCCAGCTGTTGTTAAAACTAAACAAAGTGAGCGTTCCTCGTGCACTTTAGAGCAGTTAGAGCTGGCGCATAAATCAGTAAATTTATTATTTTGTTGTGTTTTTTACTTAAGATAAGTATTGCACTCAAGATAAACGTATGGAGTTGGTTTTGAGCAAACATTATTGACTCCAACACAGACTTTTACCAGTTTATGATGGAAGACATATGACCTTTTTATTAAAATAATAATTAAAAATGCTTAAGAACACTTATCTACTACATTGCCATAAATGAGGAAATGTCTAAACAATTTGGCTAAGATTATATAATTATATCCCTATATTCCATAATTGTATGATGTAGCATGGTGTGCATTAATTCTGAGTTTATGTTTTATCACATTCTAAGAACTGTGGATGTTCACGATCTCTGATGTCCGTACTTAAAAAAAGTTAACTCAGAACTCCAACTTAATTCTTGCAGGCTTCAGTCAGCTCAAGTTGGATTGACCTGTCATGAATGAGCCGATTGAAGGCGGTGCGATCTCGTTTGACGAGTATGTGCGGCAGAAGGCTCGCACTGTACCCCAGCACCGCATGAAGGAGTTCCTGGAGTCACTGGCCACTAAGGGCCCAGAAATCCTACAGGAGTTCAGCCAGCAGACGAGTGGCACCACAACAACCACAGTGTACCAACAGGGGGCAAACTGCATCTACACCGACAGCACAGAGGTGGCAGGGTCGCTGCTCGAGCTGGCATGTCCAGTAAGAAATAAACACTCTTAAGCTCTACCTGAGATAACCTATCAGCTGCTGAAAATGCCTGCACTTATGTTGTTCCAGATAGTGGTAGAACAATGACTTTCAAATGTATAGTAACCTTTGATACTTTACAATAGTATTAATATTTAATACTATTTATGTATTATTTGTTTGTTCTAAAAAATAAAAGTAACTGCAAACTTTGATTTTTGCAAAATAAAATTCAGAGTTTTCTCAAATTGACAGTATGTTTTTGCAGGTGCAGGTGACCTCTACGCAGATCTCACCACAGCTAGCTGCAGCTGTGCAGCAGGCGTCCGAGCAGCAGATTCAAGTTCAGGTTAATTAGTGTTTTTTTTTTTTTGGAGGTTCTAAAAATACAAACGCTCTTCTGTCTTTTTACCTTTGTGCTAGTGTTGATTGAGCACTTTTATTTTCTCTTTCCACAGGTGCAGATCCAAGGTGATCAGGGTCAGACAGTTGGTCAGGTGCTGCATGTAGCTTCTCCTACCCAACAACATCTGTCAGGGGTTACAACGCAGCTGGTGCAGCAGGGCGAGCTAACTGAGGAACAACAGCAACAGGTACATCCACATACTGTATACACACAAAAACTACAATATACAGCCAATACATGATAAGATCATAATCCTATAGTACATTTTGGAAAGCATGTTCTAGTTAGTATTTTGTTCCAACTTTATCTGCAGGCCTGCACTACCTAGCTATTTTCAGATCCAGTAAGATGTAGTTGGTTGTGTATTGACCACAACCAATCCTGCAGTGTCCATGCAGCTTATGAAAAGACAGTAGATCTGACAATAAATTACAATAAATGCAATGTATAAATTGTATATGAATCGATAAAGCATAGAATGTCAGTTTATTTGCCTACAAAAGATGTAAGACGGTATGTACGTTTGTATTAATTCGGCCTGTACCTCTATAAATGAAGTGTTTTTTACATTGCGTGTCGCTTCCAGCTTCAGGCGCAGTTGGTGGCAGCCGTGGCTGGAGGTCAGCAAATTCATATCCAGACAGTGGAGGCTCTGTCTCCACCTCAGCAGCAGGGTTCAGAACGTGAGGCAGAGCGTCGTGCCGCTGCATCACCTGGTGTCCTGCAGCCAGCGAAAAAGCGCAAGGTTGATGTGCCCGCTGTAGTGTCCTACCAGCTAGCACAGGGCCAGCAGCTAGCCACTGTACTAGCAATTCCCCAGGGCCAGCAGCAGAGCTATGTTTCACTGAGGCCAGAGCTCCTGACGGTAGATAGCGCTCACCTCTATGGCACCGCAACAGCTGGCACCATCACAGGTGCCTCGGGAGAGACATGGACTATCCCCGTATACCAGCAGCAACAGGGTGTAGCACACATCACCATACCACAGGAAGCATACAGCACAGTGCAGGTGCAGGACAAAGATAAAGACAAGATGACAACGATCGGTACGGCCCAGGTTGCAGGGGCAGTGGCGGTGCCTGTGTCAGGCTCACAGGAGGAAGTGGTGCACTCTCTCTTCCCAGCACAGTTCATGAACGGAAACATTCACATTCCAGTGGCAGTTCAGGCTGTCGGGGGAGGCTATGCAGGCACTACTCAGGCTTTGCACATCTGGGACCCGCAGCAGCATGGCCAGGAGGTTGAAACTCAGGAGCAACAGCTTCATCTGCAGGTTAGGCAACTTGAGTGGCAATTTTTAACTTTCTTTTATAACCCCTGTGAAAATCGTATTATCTTTTATAATATTCTATGTAAAAATGTATGGCTTTCCCTTCAGAGTCAGTTCACTAGGTTGAAGTCTAGTTTAACTGTAACATGTTTAAATAGAATTTGAAGCCACAGAATTCATTGTTTGGATCTGTAGAGCAGAAGGATCTCGGGATTAGGAAGAAATGAGGGAATTTGCTGTAAACGTACAAAAAAATTGTATCCATTACATCATTAGTTTAAAAATAACTCTCCAGATTTCAGAAAACAAATCTTGTTTGTGCCATGATCTTTTACTTAATAATTATCGCCATCATCTCAGACGGAGGCAGAGCCACAAGCTGAAGCTCCTCCTGAGCTGCTTCTTCCTACAGTGCTAAAGCCAGAAGAAGGCCTGGAGACCTGGAGGCTTTGGGTGCAGCGCAAAAATGCAGAGCTCGATAAAAATGAGCAGAACAAGTTGGCTCCAATTGGCCGTAAGTGATTTGTTTTGTTTGTGCATTTGTTCCCCTTCAGCCTTATCCACACTCCATTTCTTATGAAACAGCTTTAAACACATTCTTTGTGGATGTTTGCTCTGTGTGCAGGCCGCCAACCTCTTCGTTTCCGGGAAGATCTGGTCTCCAGTTCCGTAGGTGAACTTAACATGGCTCTGTCCCTTATGACCCAGGAGGCACGGGGATTAGAAGAGGAGCCTTTTGAACCCGACGCACTATATTACATTTTCTTGTGCATACAGAAAGTATGAATGTTGTGTAGGCTTTTTTAATTTCTGTTATTTTTTTTCTCCGATTTTGTCTTATGTTTGCTCTCTCCTGTTTTAGTACATGTTTGAAAATGGCAGGGTTGATGACATCTTTTCAGACCCGTACTACGCCCGTTTTTCCCAGTGCCTACATAAAATACTGGAGGAATGGAGGCCCAGTGTCCATCCATTAGGTAAAAGCAAGCTCTATTTTTTTTTTTACTCAATGGGACTGTTGCTTGATGTTATTCACTGTGCAGTTACTGGATTAGGAAAACCTGGCAGGTGTAGTTTGATCACTGAAAGTGCCCCAGTTGGTGGCTTCGTCACAATCGTCTCTTTGCAAGATGTTCAACTGTCTACTGTACAGCAAAAGCAAAATTTACTACAGACTCATTGGCCATGTGGTTAATCAGGAAGTGGTGTTTGCCTAAGAGGTGAACTGGTGAAGAGGTTGCAGCAGGTATGGTTTGAGTTGCATATGGAGGATTATCGCCGTCGTGTGAAGTCAGTAAGCCAGGTGGTCCTGATCCAGGGATCATTCAGTTTAGATAAGTCTTTATAACTGAAGATTATCTTAGACGGCTAAATTTTATTCCCAATGTTTAAAAAAAAGCTGAAAAACTTTATTGCAACCATTTTTTTACATGAAATTATTAAATTTTTTATGCTTAATTTGCTATTTGTCTGTTAAATATGGCCTCTTCCTCCAGGCTATATCATCCCCAGTCATGTGACGGAGGAGATGTTGTGGGAGTGTAAACAGCTGGGAGCTCATTCTCCATCAACTTTACTCACAACACTAATGTACTTCAACACCAAGTGAGTCGCTGGAAGGCCTGGTATCCTGTTACTGCCACTTATTAGCATTTCATTTTTTCTTCTATGCCTGGATGTGAAACATACAACCTGGGTTAAATCCAGGTTCTAAATATAACCCTTGTGGACCAAATTAAATTGATCTTAAAAGTGTGTGTTATTATGCAGTAAGCACATATCTCTTCAGGGGTTTCACAGTAATGTGACATGTTTGTTTTGTTACTGATGCAACAAAAAGCAGGAGCTGTTGGGATGATCTAATGTGGAACATCATTTCACAGGTATTTCCACCTGACCACAGTGGAGCAGCATATGAAAGTGGCCTTCTCCAAAGTGCTCCGGCACACGAAGAAGAACCCAACCAACCCGAAAGACAAGAGCACCAGCATTCGCTACCTAAAAGGAGTCGGCTCGCACCATGTCGGTCAGAAAGGTGATTAGAGGAAAGAAGGCAGACTTTACCATATATCAGGATGCTTTTGTATCATGTCCCTCTTAAAGAAAAAAATAAATTTTATGTTTTTTATTTGTTGCATATTGTCGTAGTGACTGACGATATGTACGCTGAACAAGCCGAGGATCCAGAGAATCCACTTCGTTGCCCTATCAAGCTCTACGATTTTTACCTGTTCAAATGGTAAGAACAATTTCTTTATATATTATATACCCAAAATAAAATGTCATATTACTTGTAAATAAGGTATTAAGCCAAAGGGCAGCCCTATAGCATTAAAGGAAAAAATATTTTCTGAATATTTTTAAAAAATGGTAGATTGCTGTATAGCCAAGATTTACAGTATATTGTCTTAAAGCACATGCACTGTTTGTGTATTTCTTTTCAGCCCCCAGACTGCCAAAGGCCGGAATGACACATATTACCTGACGCCAGAGCCTGTCGTAGCCCCAAACAGCCCTATATGGTACTCGACCCAGCCAATCACGAATGAGCAGCTGGAGCAGATGCTGACGCGCATCATGGTCGTGCGGGAAATCCAAGAAATAATCTCCATCGTGCAGGTCAGCATTCAGTGAGATGAGGGAGAAGGGAGAGATTGAGCAAGAAGAGGGACGGAGGAAAAAAAGGTTTGCGGCTCCTCCTTCTCGCCGTGTCTCAAGTTCAAAAGGAGGGAATGTAGCCATCATGGTGTCTCATAAAGCTCTATATATTTACACAAACTGAAGCACGCACCTAGTGGTGGCACATGGGCAGAGGAGGCAACCTCATACCTCATCTACATGAAATAGAAATAAATTTGGGTAGGATTTAAAACCGTGGATATTCGGCTGATTTGCAGACAATTTAAAATAAGACCAGTTTCTGTTCACCAACGATCAAAATGTTCAGTAGGCCGCCCTTGTTCCAGCTTGTTGTTTGATTTCAGTGTATTAATCTGAAGTTGTTCAGAATACGACGAACATAAGCATGGGAAATGTATAGTCACGTAATTGGATTTCTTTGGACTTTGTTGCATAATGGCATTAAAACATTGAGATAGACATACAGTGTTTATATACATGCAAATATATATTGTTATCCCCCGCCTCCACAAAACAAGTGCCTCCTGTGCCCAGCTGCCACTGGAGGACTGAACTGAACTCGCAAGCATTTTTTTTCTTTTTTTTTTTTTTTTTTATATAAAGATATTACTTAATCTGTTCATGTGATGCCTGATGATTCATCACATCTTTAACTTGCTGTTTCACTTCACTTGCTATAACTGTCAAATACATATGTACCCCCCCCCTTTTGTTTCACACGCATTATATACTGTTTATTTTGTCCACCATTCCGTCATTTGCTTTTTCTTTTGTCACTGTAACCGGAAGAGACTTGAGAGCGCGTCATTAAACCGCAGTCATCTCGGCACACAAGAGTTAAAACACCCTTAATCCAGACACTTTTAGAAGTGTTCTCTACACAGAAAGACTGTTTGGTCTCTCCCCCCCCTCCCCCCATATTTTGTTTTTATTTTTTTTTTATATATATACATACATACATATATGGTAGTCTGATATGTATTGATATTATAGTGGTGCTGGAGACTGAAAAAAATGGAACCCTGTGTTTTCAAACATGACTTTTGTACAGTAAGGTCCCTGTAACTGTGTAGTGTCTTTTTTTTGTTGTTGTATGAAATATACGCTGAAGGATCGCTGGATTATGAACACCTTGCTAATAATAATGTATTGCAGCACACAGATGGCAGGAACAGATTCCGCAAGTTCTTAGTACCCATCTATGCCGGTTTCCTGCTGCAGCTGCTTCTGCTGCATTCGCCTCTCTAGTTTTACATCTCCAACGATTTGTCTGTATTTAAAGTCGCTCTGTTTACCATAGCTGGTAAGCGTTGCCATTCTGCTGTGCAGTGGACAGATCACGTTATATGAGAGCAGATTGTGACAAAATGACAGATTGAAGCACTTTATCAGTGATCATATGCCACGTGCCTGGTGTTCCTAATCCAGTGACTGTTCAGAGAAGGAAAAGAATTAGACGGTATTGAATAGCAGTGAAGTTTTATTTATCTGGGATTCAATTAAATAATCAGACATGCCACAATACTAAAAATTTGTCATTTTTAGAAAGTGAGGTTTCTTGATCCTCGAGTCACATGCACATTTCTCTAAGCCATTTGATCTGCGTCCTTGCGTTCTTCACATGCATCCAAGTAGTGTATCTTGTTGTTACTTTATTTGATGCCACCATTCTGACTTCACAAATTCTCCAGATAAAGCGATTACAGTTGTTATCCGAGCCGCTCCTCATCAATCATGGCTTCTCAGGCAGCTCGATTAGCAGTTTCCTCAGAGCTGCTGTGAAGAACTTGGGAAGTGGGCAAGACACAGTGAGATCACCATAACCCCTGATCCCTGGTAGGGTTATCTGTCGGACATGGAGGTGGAGAGGAAGGTGTCGGGTTTTGCTCTGCTCAAGT
>JAOUQT010000001.1:4595029-4605605 GCA_025769995.1 Xyliphius kryptos | reverse complement strand
CACTGCACAGATGGGTTAAATGCAGAGGACCAATTCCGCTGTGTGCAAACATAGTGGCAAAATGTATCACTTTCACTAGGGAGTCCCCCTGTATTTTTTGTTTTTACTTATTGTGAAATGTCTTGCATTGCAATGGTTGAAATGGCAAGAATAACACTTCTGAAACGTCTTGATGCTTGATATCCACTGTGAATAAATGTCTTCACTGCCCAAACTTTGTTTGGAATGTATTGCGTGTCTGAAATGCAGGATTATATGTACAGTTTATTAACAAATGAAATATTTTCGGTTCAAACTACAATTTTATAACAGTTAAAAAATCTAAAGGAAACACTGAGAGTTTTAATTGCATTATCTATACGGTCCCAGAGAGTCTTAGTGATTTCTTTTATAAATATATTCAGGACATTCAAGATCATAGGAGTACAGTTAAGAAGACTGAACTGAACTGTTTTGTATGGCTCAGCGAATCAGCCACACGCAGAGTGTCGCATGTCAATGACTACAGCCTGTTGGAATCTGAGCTGGACTAGTGCTGGTGGGGGAAACATATTCACTCTGCACATATCAAGTCCTTACCATTTGCTGGTGATAGTGTGACATTTTTGTTCACATGAGACACTCCATAGAGCCGACCAGTGCCGGGCAGTTCCAAAGATGCTCAAGAGTAGCAAACTTTAGGCCACAAGTGCACAGACACTGTGTGTAATGACATCAGCAGGTTGCTTCACAGCTAAGCAGCAAGACTTTTAAGGCAGGAGAATGCCAGCAATGACCATTATCATTTAAAGTATTCCAGACCCACTTACAGAGGCAATATTAAAGGTAAGACTTGTTAGAGGCCTTGGTGTCTGTGCTATTGAAGCAGTGTGCATTGGTGACAACGGGCGGACTTAAGATACTCAGGAACTATCTGCGCTGCACTAGATAGCTAAAGAAACTGGGAGCAATGTCTCATCAGACTGGAATCCATGGTAAGTACCTAGCATGTTCTTTTATAATGAATCTATTATATGATTTAGATAATGTGGTTTTGTGTCTAAGGTGAGATGCAACAACACTCATTAAAAAAGCTTTTTAGAAAACGAAAAAAAAAAAAAAACAACAACGAATAAATCTAAATTGCTAAATTGTTTCTGTCTAGCGCATAACTGGAGATATACTGTATATGAATATAGAAAGAAATCAAATGTTTCAGTACAAGGTTAGCACAGTCTTTGATTTCCAACTGATATATAATGTAACATTAATGGAATATTCTTGGACAGTGCTGTCTACAGTTTTATGGAATGTATCAGCAGTAATTATATATACACATATTACAGTACACATTTATAATATTTTTATAACTACTAGAAATCAGTTTGTGCTCACCCTGTACATTACTGTGAATGGTAAGGCGGTGTACTGTAACTGGAGCTGATTGGCGGAAGCCTTACACTTCATGCAGCTCACCTGAACCTACATCATTTATGAACCATAGCCAAATGGTAACCATGGTGAAACCCTGTTGCATGTTGTCTCGACTTAAAGAAACTGTTGTCAGTATTCATTTCCTTCATCTTAGGTCTAGTCATCGTTCAGTAAGGTAAGTCTTATAATGAAGCAGATGATCACAGGTATTCTTAATTATCGGGTAGTAACACTGGAATCTTACGTTTTCCAGTCTCACTTTACTTCCTTATCTGATGACTGAGACAAGCATGTGTACTTTCCTTATTAAACTGTATTAAAAGTGATTTCTTTATGCAATTGCCCCAAGCTCACAATTAAATAAATACTCTGTGAATAATTAGCTGTCTTGAATATGCCAAGATCACATTTTCCAAAATAATACTGATATTAGCAATGATACTTAAAAAAAACAGGTATAATTGCCATATACAGTAGCTAATAAGACATTGTCTGGATCATGCTGCAGTAAAATTACATGAAAATAAATCAAACGGAATTAAATTTGGGCTTATATAATGGTTTTGCTACAAATAATAATCCACTCGAAAATATACAAATATTGGGAGATAATATTTTTGTGTTAGTTCAACCATTGAAGACGCACTCTATCAAGTTTACAGGGACAGCACAAGGACAGCAATGCTCCAAGTGTAAAAAGTCAGCTGGAACTCCATCCCACAGCAGCTATAGTGCATTCATCAGATAAAACTGGCACCTAGGGAGGAAGCTATTTAAGTATTTGCTTTTGTCCAGGTGCTGGTCACATGCTAGTATGTAATGTGTAAATAAACGTCAGTCACAAGGTATATTATAGAGAAATATATGGGTGTTGTGTTTAGACATGAGGTAATCTAGCAGGGATAATTATCTTATGTAAGATACTTAAGCACATTTTTTGTCTTCTATTACCAATATTTCTAGTTCAGCGTTGGTCTTGAAAACTCAGGGGTTCAGCCCTGCCTTTACTTATGCTGCTGCATTGATTTCCCACCTTAATATTTATAATTATTTAAAAGGGTAATAAAAGAAATAAACTATTTCATTTTTGTTGTACAGATGCGGCGGCACAGTAGCACCTCACAGGAAGAAGGACCTGGGTTTGATCTCCAGGTGGGTGACCTGGGAAATTTCTGTGTGGAATTTGCATGTTCTCCCCCATTCACACGGGTTTACTCCAGGTGTTCCGGTTTCCTCTTGCATTTTCGAGATGTATGTTAGGATATGTGGTATTTCTTTAGAGGACCTTAATGTGTGAATGTATGTGTAAATGTGTGTGTATGCCCTACAATGTGGCACCCTGTCCAGGTGTGTTATTGCTCTTGCAATTGCCAGAGTTGCCAGGTGGGCACCCAACCACGTGTGGATTAAGCAGAAATAAATGTTTGAATGAATGAATGTTGTAAAGATTGGTACAGTATTTATTCATTCATTTTCTATACCCGCTTATTTATAGTTTTAGGGTCACGGGGAAGCCCGTGCCCACCCGGCAACTTTGGGCGCAAGGGCAGGATCAACCCTAGACAGGGTGCCAGTCCATCATAGGGCGCACACACATTTACACACTAATGGGCAGTTTAGAGACACCAATTACCCTAAAATGTATGTCTTTGAAATGCGGGAGGAAATCAGGCTACCAGGAGAAAACTAGCATGAACGCTGGGAGAACATGCCAAGTCCACACAGAAATTTCCAGAGTCACCTGACCCGGGGTTTCAAACCCGAGATCATCTTGCTGCGATGTGACAGCACTATCCACTGCGCCACTGTGCCGCCCAGTTACAGCATATACAGTAACTATATATTTTAAAAATAAAACAAATAAAATATTTAAGTTCAGTTATTAGTGACTTAGTAGAGATACTGAGTTTCAGCAAACCATCGGGTTGCCAGTCATTGATTCTTCAAATCCCACAGCATCAAGCACATTTGCGCCTTTTAAAAAAATGAATGATTAAAGGTTAAAGATAAAATACTAAGAAAAAAGGAAAATTAATGATAAATGATTATTTATTTTTTATTTTCCTCAGAGTTTGGGTAGCTAGCTCCACCTTAAAACTAGCTACACCTCATAAAACAACCTCATGACAAATAACATATAATAAAATGTTCATCATTCATCTCTAGTGCATCGGTTGCACATGTTTAATTTACATACACAAGAATTAAGTAAAGAATTTGTAGTCAGAGCATTTAGCCAAAATACGGGAACACAGTGATTCTAGTACGGCTATCTTGGGAACACTGGACATGCGTCAAGAACCACATAGCAAATGAGACACCAGTTCATCGCTGGGTTCCACACATGTTCACACTCTCACTTACACCAACACAGAGTTAAACATTAGTCGTCAATCAGTCTGCCAGCTTGTTCTTTAAGAGATCAGCTGAAACCAGAGAACCCAGAAGAAGCCCACAAAGACCTTTGCAAATGTATGTAAAACTTCCTGCAGACTGTAAGCTGAGCTCAGAGACCCTGTAGGGCAGTAATGTTACCTGTTGCACCACTGTGCTGCCTATAATAAATGATAACCAAGCAGATTTATTGTTTGGTTTATAAATTCTTCAAAGAAAACCCCAACCCATAACCAACTGTATTTCTTTGATATTGCTAGCGACTTCAGATTTGAGGGAGTTCCTGGTCAAAGCCAGACATGGAGCCATCAGAGTTATAAAGATTGTCATAAGGAGTGGTGAGTCTGAGAATGTCAGTTGTATATAGTAGGTTGAAGACGTCTTTTGTTATTCTGTAGCATCTTGAATATTTAAGAAACTGGATACTTGCCAGAGCATGGATCTGAGATGTTCAGTGTATGCTGTATGTAGAAAAGATTTCATCATATCATGCTATTTTGAGCCTAAGACTGATAAGCTGCATATGGTGTGTGTCTGTGTTCAGAGCAATTGGTGTTAGGGTTCTGCAGAGAGCCTTCTCAGAGCTGGGACCGGGACTATGACCCGTGTGTTCTACCCCTGCTGGATTCGTCAGAGCCCTGCTACATCCTGTTCCGTCTGGACTCACAAAACCAGCAGGGCTACGAGTGGCTCTTCATCTCCTGGTCTCCAGATCATTCCCCGGTAGGCAAAAACACACACAAACACACTACTATACACTCACAAACCAGAGGTGTCAGATGTGTTCTGTATGACAGTTTGATAATTTGAACCCTCATTCTGGGGAGCACGGTGGCACAGTGGATAGTGCTGTGGCCTTATAGCAAGAAGATCTCGAGTGGGACGACTCAGGAAATTTCTGTGTGGAGTTTGAATGTTCTTCCTGTGTTCATGCGGTTATTTTCAGGCACTCCGGTTTCTTTCCGCATTCCAAAGTCATGCATGATAGGTAAATTGGTGCTTGTAAATTGCCCATTAGTGTGTGAATGTGTGTGTGATTGTGTGTGCCTTCCATGATGGATTGGCACTCTGTCTAGGTTTGTTCTTGCCCTAGCACCCAGAGTTGCTAGGTGGGCCTGGCTTTCCCATGACCCTAAAACTAGGATTAAGCAAATCTCATTCTTCCTGAGTTCTAATTTGGTGCTTCCTGCAGGTGCGACTGAAAATGGTGTACGCTGCCACTCGTGCCACGCTGAAAAAAGAATTTGGTGGAAGTCACATCAAAGATGAACTATTCGGTACCTCACAAGTAAGTATAGGCATGTTTGTTACATATAGTAACACCAACAAAATGTTATACCTTATATTATTTACATTTGGGATTTTAATTGATTCATACATCCATCTGTCCATACAGATATCAGCCCATTCACTTACACAATATCTATTGCTTTATCTATCCATCCATCCTTTCAGCCATTCATCCATCCATACGTTAATACAACTATTCATACAGATATTCATCCATTAATTCATGCTTTGTCAGAATATCTATTGATTTATCACTTTATCCATCCATCAAGCCATCCATCCTACCATCCATCCATCCACCCATCAATCCATACTTTCAGATAATTATTCATGTATTTAATCACCCAACTGTTTATCAATTCATTCATCTATTTACATAGTTTGGGATTATATATAGATTTATGAAGTCATCTATCTATCGTTCCAATTACAGTGTGGGAATATCTACTGATTTACAAGACATCCATCCATCAATCTATCCATTTCCATAGTGTGGGAATATCCACTAATTTATCAAGCCATCCTTCCAATTAGACATTAGGGATTATTATTAATTCCACACATTTATCCGCTTACAAAATGTGGGGGTATCTATGAATGTAACTGTCCTATCCCAGACCCATCTATCTATCCAATTACACACTATAGGAACAACTGTTCATTTATCTGGTATTCCTCTTCTCTACAGGAGGATGTGTGTTTTCAGGGTTACATTCGCCACATGTCCTCCTCCTCCAGCCCTGGTCCCCTTACTGCAGCGGAGAAGGAGCTCCATCAGATCAAAGTCACAGAGGTAAGAAAGAGACCACTTCTAGATACTGAACCTTCTTAAACTGCACCGTGGCTAGAACATGAATAAAGATGGTTTTATTTTATTTTGCTTTGAACATTATTAATATCAGTTTATTGCTTGAAACGCACCTATCAGGACAAGGTTGTATGGGTAAGTTCATCCTAGTGTGATGTGGTTTTAAATGTGAAAGTGTGTGTCTTTTTGTGCGCATGCATATACCAGAGTGAGTCAAAAATTATATGCACTCCGGCTGTAAAATTTGTTTTAATCAACATTCCGAAAAGCAAATCATATGTTGGGCAGGTGCTCATGCCCAGAGTTGCCGGATGGGCATCGGTTTCCCTGTGACCCTAAACTAGGATTAAGTGGGTAAAGAAAATGAATGAATGAATGTTGGGCAGCTACTATTTTCTTGCACTACATTCAATCCTGCACAGCAGTGACTGGGGAGACAGCAGCCACTTACGGAAATAGCCCATGACAATGTGGCCATGACAATGGGTTATAATCAGAGTGCATATGATTTTTGATTCTCGCTTGTATATCTTTATTTTAATTGACATTATATAGTATTTACTCTTTTCTTAGGAGGAGCGAAGACGAGTCAGTACCCCGGCTGGGAGAGGAAAGGTAACACCTCTATAATAATCACAGGTGCCAACAGTCATGAGTGTTCAGGTATCTTGGGTGTGTTGGGAATCGTAGTGTGTGTATTGCCAGTTTAGATTTTTAAGAATTGCCATAGTTTTGTGCCAGACTTGGAGTTAGTTATATAACCTAGTTAAAGTATGATGTATTATGAAGCCCAGTTAAATTAGAACATAAAGCAACTTGCTTAGACTTAAAGGTAGAACACCTTTAAGATAAGGTTTTAATGACAAGTTAAGTCTGGAGCTGCTTTACGCTAGTAACGGTGGGTGTTTATGTGTACGTGTGTCTACCTCTACCTCTATGCCCATTATCCAACTGAAAGATGCAGATAAATGTGGAAAGTAAGCAGCCGAATCTGCAGGGTTTGGCGTTCCCATTACAGGAGGAAGCTAAACAAGCTTTACAGCTACTCAAACAAAGGCGCATCAACTACATCCAGCTAGTGAGTCATACCCAGCACACACCCACACACACCCACACACACCCACACACCCGGCTGCATACGCACCCACAGCCACACACATACTCACACACATACCCACACACAGCCAGACAAAAATCAAAAAGTAACACTCCATGCATGTGCGTTTTTTCAGAGGCTGGACACTGAGAGAGAGACAATCGAGCTGGTCCATACAAACCCTACAGAAATACGTGAGCTGCCGGCTAGAATCCCAGCTGATGCTCCTCGCTATCACTTCTTCCTGTATAGACACTCATATCAGGGTCAGAGTGTGGAGGCTGTGGGTCAGTCTCTGAGCTTTTCCTATTATTCTTCCATTATTTTTCATTCATTCATACATTTATTTATTCATTTATTCATATTATATACCCCCTTAATTTTAGTGATGGTCACAGTAGAAGCAGGTGTCCAGTTGGTAACACATAGTGCAGGGCAGGAACAGTCTACTCACTCATTAAGAGCAATTTAGTTGTCTATAGACCTTCTTGCTGTGAGGCGACAGTACAACCCAATTTATTAATATGCAAATTTCAAAGACATCTGTGAATGGCTGATTCACTTACACCTTTGTTTTGCAGAGAAAAGAACAAAAAATCTATTTTTTAGGGTTTTCAGTGGCTTCTAGCTTCTATTTCTTAAATAAAAACACATGTTGAAATTCATATCCGCATGGGGTTGCTGGCCTCGAGAACAACCATGAACAGGGCGCCACTTAATTGTAGGGCACACACATTGGCACACTAAGGGCCACTATGGAGACACCAATTTACCCAACATGCATGTTGTTGGAATTTGGGAGTACACCGGAGAATCTGGAAGAAATCTGCATTCACCACGAAAAAATTTCCTGGGACAGTCCACCCGGGGATCAAACCTGGGTACATTTTGCTGTGAGGCGACAGTACTAACAATTACTGTATGTCACTATGCTGTACTCCATTTTGAACGTGATAACTGGAATACTATGCACAATTGGGAACAAACCACTTTTAATTATATGTTTTAATTCTTTTAAAATTGAACATACACATTTTGTCCATTCTTTCTGTATACAAGATCAAAGTTGCTCAGTACACCGTGGTTGGCATTGCCAAATTCCCGTCTTTATGACTTATTTGCAATAGGAGACAGATCTTGCTTGTAGCCAGGAAGTGATTTGCAAATCCACATTTTATTCTCAAATGTCTTTACCATAGAACATACCCGAAGTTGAAAGTACATAAGTTTTAGCTCAATCTGAGCTTGATGGCAGCAATCTATCTCAAAAATATTGGAATATTTGGCCACAATCTGTAAACATCTGGGAAGTGAGAAGAACAAATTGCTGGAGTTTTGGTGGAGGATTTTTTTATTACATTTCTTGTCTGATTCAGGATTTAGGCTGCTGAACTTATCCTGAAGTGTCACAAGGTGTCACATGTTAAAATTGTGGAATGTCTGAACTCGGGAAAGTCAGTTCATCACCTGGAATCTTCTTCTTTGCCACTGTGATGTTGTGACATCTGATTTGTGTTCTATGTTCTACTGTGAATAATTGCATTCAGTGTTGAGTCCCAGCTTTTTTTGGAACTGAGGAAGGAATTAACCAAAACAGCATCAATCAGTCATCTGATCTGAAAGTCTGATTTTCTCACATAGTGAACTCCACATGTGGGGTTTTTTTGCTGCAGCGCTACTTCTGGATGAATATAAAAATAGCAACAACGTTAAAATTCATGAAACTCCAAGGTCACATGATTACAGGAGATTTTCCATGCCACAACACAGTTTCTGCTCAGTTATTGCTTTCATACTAAAACAAATGTACTTATCTGTGGAATTATTATGTTTAATACTATTAGTTAGCACCGTAGTTAGGGGCAGTCATAGGCTTGTGATTAAGGAACGGGTCTGGTTTGATTCCCGTTACTGCGAAGTCATGATATGGCTGAAGTGCCATTTGGAAAGGCACCTAATTCCCGGTTGCTCTTTGGACACTGTGGAGGAAGCTTACTGCTCCGGGCAAGTGTGCTCACTTTACAAGTGTGTTTCACTGCACTGATGGGTTAAATGCTCATAATTTAATTCTGCCGTGTGCAAGCTTAGTGGCAAATAGATCACTTTCACCTGATCAAATCAAATAATCAAGTAATTTCACTATGTTTATAAAACAGGTTTACTTTTCTTAGTATAGATAGACATTAAGTTTATATATATATTTTTATCCGTCTAGTACATTTCTGATCTATCTGTTGGGGGCTGACGCTCTGGTCTAGTACTTATGAACAAATTCTTGGATATTCACAACCATGGCATGTCAGGTGCCACATAATACACCCTGTGATAGAGAAAAGAGATTATATTTATACAGTATCACCATGCTTTTAACAGAAAACCAGTTCAAAATTGTTCAACCATTACCATACAGTATTTCTCTCTTTCTCACTCTATGTTTCTGGGGGTTTGGTTCGTCTGATTTCAGTATTCATCTACTCCATGCCCGGGTATAGCTGTAGAATCAAGGAGCGGATGCTTTACTCCAGCTGTAAGAACCGGCTGCTTGAAGAGGTGGAGAGGGATTACCACATAGACATCAGTAAGAAGGTAATCGGAAACAAGGTCCTCCATTATACAATCATACATTTTTTTTTAAATCAATGTACTGTATGACTCACATGTATGGACGTATGAGAGTGTTAACACATCCTGGTAAAAATGAAACTCTGGACATGTACACACTGGTTTTCCAGTCGTGGAAGACAGAAGGAAGATGAGAAAATGTCCTGGAAATGTGTAACGTCAACCTACTAAGTAAATATTAACTATAACCAATACATTTAAATTGATTTGTAATTCATTTAATTAACAACAAATATGAGGAAAATGAATAACCCATCCACATCTGCCAATATTATTCATAACCTTATTATATATAAGGTTATTATATATATAATTATAATAAACAAGTGAGTCAAAAATAATCAGCACTTTGGCTGTAGAATTTCCTCAAATCAAGATTTTTTAAAAGGCAAACACTGATTTTTTTTACATAATCCCCCTGCTGTTCAATACACTTTGTCCATCTGTCGAAAAACCTTCATAATCCCTTATTAGTAAACATTTTATGCTGAACTGAAAACTGCAAATGTTCCGCTGACTTCACATCTTCAACAGACATGACTTCCTATCCTGTATAGGCATATATCAGGGAACCATATTGGTCCGTACAATATGGAGGTTGCTGTAAAACCTAAAAATAAAAGTTTTGCAATGTGTGGAAACTGCGGGTCGCAGTGTTAAAACGGCACCAAAGCAGTCTTCAGTGAGCAGCTCACTATAACTAACACTGTTGACTGTTGAACATTATCTGATAATGTCTCAATACTGGCTCCCAAGTATCCCAGAAAAGTGTGAGCATCAAGTGTATAGATGGAGGTTATTTTTCTAATGCTTCCTTGGTCAGAATCTGGAGTGTGGATAATTTTTCACTCGCTGTTTGTAAACATACACAGGATAAGATGTAATGCCAATCCATTACATATGGCTCACATTACTCTTTTTTTTCCTGCTACACCAACAGCCTATATTTATCT
>JAOUQT010000001.1:4528176-4538340 GCA_025769995.1 Xyliphius kryptos | reverse complement strand
GGGAATACCCCCCTCTCATCCTTCCACCCTCCCTATCACCTTTTCCAGCCGTGACCACTACACACACACACACACACACACACACACACACACACACACACATATGTACACTCACACATCAGAAGCCATCAGGCCCCACACCTGGGCATGTTTGCAGAGGAAGAGGCCTGGGCGGGCGGCCCTCCATGCGCCTGTCGACTGGCTCCACGATGTCTGGCCAGCTGTGAGCTTGGCCTGCCCTAAACCCTCACAGAGGGGGCTGCACACACAGCTGGGGAAGGCATGCTTCCCGAAACACACACACACGGAGTGAGGGAGAGAGTGGTGTGTGTGAGAAAGAGAGAGGCACTGGAAGGAGAGCAGAGGAGGAAAAAAAGAGTTTTTTGGGCTATTTAAAGACATAAGTGCTGTATCTGCCGCATACTTGAATATGTGTTTGCTTAATTTATTTATTTTTCTCATTTGCGTGCATACAGACTTTAATCAGTGCTGGTAATTATTGCAATGTTTCAGCCTTACACCATCTTTAAAATATTGCCATCATCAGCATGGCTATTCAAAGAGGCTAATGCATGTTTTGTACATGTTTCCTCTGCATATGCATGTACATGTGTAAGGAATTTGCTGATCATGTTTACATCAACAAGCAAATAAACAGAACTATATGATGTATGAGTGTCTCTAAATAACTTTTAAACAAATCCTAAATCACGTGCATAAAGAGTTTTCATCAGGAACATATTGAAATTATTTTGTAAAATTTCTGATTTTGGATGTGGCTTCTTTTCTAACTATGGTTTACTGTACCAGAATGGACCTTAAATCAATGCCTTACTGCTCATGAGGTACACAGTGTGATTGGTCTATAAAAAACAGATTGGGCCATTCAGTCCAAATGCAATAAAGTTTTTTTTTTGTTCTGAAAATCAAAACAAGGCATCCAGTCTCCACCACTGTCTCGAGTTACATCTCAGAAAACCACATGCCTTTATGAGATTGAACGGTTAATAATTGTTCTCATTCTTTATGGTCCAATTTTATGACTGAACAACAGCGCAGATGGAATCCCTGACTTTCCTTTTTCTCTTAGTCTCTCCATCTCTGCCTCCACATTCCTCTATTGTATTTTCTTTCACCACTGGACCGGCCCTGAGGCTGAAGGTTATACAAATGGGCCAGTAAGGCCATTCTGGACTGTTTCATTTAGACAGATTAACAAGATCTCCACTAGGCCGGACTAAAAGCAAGAGCTTTTTAAGTTTATGTTAACTGACTGGATATATTTTAATGTTTATTCCTCAAGAGCATGTGAACAAACTGTACTACTAGAGCTCCTGGTTTCACTTTTACCATGATAATTATAATTAAGGGATTGTAAATAATGTTGTTTACAATGCAGGACATAGATTATTATCTGCTAGGGAGCTATAAAGATCTACTGATTAGCTTAAGGTGAATGAGAAACACTGTTCTCTAGAGGCCATGCTAATAAAACAACACGACCTAGCATAGCCTAATGGACATTGCGCATCATACTCACAGCACTATAATTAGCACTCAGCTGTATTTCATTCGATTGTTTAGTCAACTAGATTACGCATATGTTCTGTTTTTTGAAAAACAGTTCCAAAAGTGGGTGAGAGTGAGAAATACTGTTCTCCTGAGGCCATAGTAATACAACTACGTGGGCTAGCAGAGCTTAGCGGAAAACTCAAGGCAAAAATCATACACAAAGCCTCAAAATAAGCGCTGATCTGTAGTTCATTCAGTTGTTTAGACTTCCACGTTACGCGAATGTTCTGTTCTTGAGACTTTTAAAATGTTTGACAGTCCCAAATGGCTTCTTGTGTCTGGTGCCCATGACAATGTCTGTGAGTGTGTTTTTGGGGAGTTCAAACAAAATTCTTCACAGCTAGATCTCTCACATGCAGAGTCTTCATCGTGCCCCTCATCCACTCCTGCTGTCACACACACTGGCTTACACATTGACACATAGCCCTAGGGAGCAGATGGGCACAGAAGAGGGACAGGAGGACAACACATGGTGGGAGGCTTGTGTCTGTCTGTCTGTGTGAGGGCCATGTGGAGGAATGTACATCCAAAAGTGTGTATCTCTTACTAATCTCTACATCATTGTGTCTCTGAGTAATTACAGGCAAACTCAGTGCTCATTACTGAAATCCCATAAAAACACATTATTTATTATTCTTCTGTCCGGTTCGCTTATTGCCACACATGCCCCACCCACACACAGTGTTCTGTGCCTGCCTCATGCAATTCCTTTTCAGCATTCCAGACCAAAATGTGTCCAATTCACCACAGATTCGTCTACGCTATTGTACATGCCAAACATAGGCTAACAATTTTGCCATTTTAAAGTGCCGTGAACATTAAACTGGAGCGCCAGCTGCTGCGTTAGTCAGAAAAAAAGCCTGACAGTATGGAAGCAACTTTCCTAATTTCTTTAAGACTTCTTAAAAACAATGTGACCTTTTGCATCTGGAAATCTGTCCTAGAAAACGCCAAACATTTGCTGGTCAACACAGGATTGGAAACGAATGGCCTTTGGTTCAGGTGCTGGTCTTCTGCTATGCACACAAAAAAAAACTTGACAAGAGGTTCCTGAACCCGGGTCACCTTCTGCAGATTGCCGGAAAATGGAAAAATCAACAACAAAGCGCAGAGGAAGAAAAAAGTGAGACACGACTGTGAGATTGAGTAAAAAAGAAAAGAGATAAATTCCCTGAGCAAAGCAGAAAAGTGGGAATTATCTCTGCAGCTGTCCATGCGGCAGGAAGCTGACCTCGGAGAGGAGCCTCTTTAAGGCCTGATCACAGAGGCAAGGCAGGAAGTACCATCAAATGACAGGAAGTGAAGGCTGCGGAGAGGAAGTAAGCCTGGAGCTTCGGCTCCAGTGAGTCTGGAGCCCTGAAGCAAGGGAGGAAAGAGAGAGAATCAAAAGAGAAAGAGAGAACAGGAATAAAGCGAGAGATAGAGAGAGAGAGAAGGAGATGGGGAAAAGGGAGAAATTGTAGGGCGTAGTGATATTCGTGGCAGCTGTTCCCACACTCCCAGCTGTATATTGTTATTTCCTGGCTTGTAAAAAAAACACACTGGCACCAGAAGGACAGCCTGCTGTCGCCATGGTGCTGCTTGGTCACCACAGTGCATCTCCGTCTGTCTCCTAGTGGCAACAGATGTCTGATGTCTGATGTGTGATGTGCTCCCAGCAGCCAATCTGTGTACATGTGTGTGTTCTACATATTTACATCACATGTGCCAAAGTAATAGCTGCGGCTTTCTGAAGTTAGAAGGTTGCATTCGGTTTGTCTTACCCACATTAAGATCGTAACACTGACTCATTAAAGAAACAACTGAGAGCGTCTATATTTGGGATCTGGGTTATTTTTGAGTCCAGTTTTACACACAGAGGGAATACTTTGGAAACTTTATAATCTCTCTGATTCCTTTGACCCACGTCTTTTAAAGTGTTGCAATTATGTAATAGCGCAATTATTATTTTGGCTCCTGATTGGTTGATGAAGTCACAATATGCCGTAAGACTAAGTGTTTTTGTCTTGTACATTAAAATGACTAAAAGCTGCTACCGAATTATTTGTCTTAATATTTCTTTGCCGTAAATGAATCTAACCGCTTGCTTTCAAGCCCCACAAGTCTAATGGTCATTTCTGTCGCATTAGAATATTTGCGTGGCTGGGTAGGTGCCTATAAATATCCAAAACAACATGATATGTATCATTGTTCACAGCTAAAAAGCTTTCTGGCTAATACGAACCCCTGCTTTAAGACATATGCAACATATATGCATGTTCATGACATGCTAAAAGCATCGCATCGCCTGTATTCTTCTGTCTCAGCAAACAGCACATGGGGACAAGCTGATTAACATTTCAATTGTACATGTCACCTTAAAAGACTAGGTGCTAACATGGCTAGAGTAATATAGTCAGCGTAAACTGCTCTTTGCTATAATACCATATCAATACAATGCTCGACTCGTTTGGAGCTTAATGGTGACTTAATGGAGGTGTGTTTTGGAGGAGCAAGTCAGTAAACGTTTTCCTCCACCAGCATCACGTAGTGACCTGGTCACTATCCTGCAAGAAGAATGGCTTAAAATCCCTCTGACCACTGTGCAAGACTTGTATGTGTCATTCCCAAGACGAACTGATGCTGTATTGGCCGCAAAAGGAGGCTCTACACCATACTAATAAATTATTGTGGTCTAAAACCAGATGTTTTAGTTTCATTGTCTTACCCCTGTACATTATTAAAAAAAAAACTCAGTCCCACATAATATATTTCATGCTGCTGATCTAATATAGTATTGTTGCTATATCATTCATCTAAATGATTTATTAGAAGGTAAAAATTACTGAGGCGTTTTATCTGGCTTATTATTTTGATCAGGTAAAAAAGCTAAGTTTAAATATTATTTTTGGAATGTATCATTCCAACATTGTAGCCATTACATATTAATCTATGGAGCACAGTGTACAGTTTCATGAGAATTCATCTGACAGTAATTTACAGTTCAGTCAGGTGGTTATTTAATGATTTATTTAGAGCTGATTGAGAAAGGAACACACACGCACACACACCACAAGAGCTTAGCTGTGGTTTATTTAAGTCTCTGAATGCATCATGTGTGTATCCTGGATACCGACATAACACAGTCAGCTTCAAAGAGGGTAGAACTTCTTTACGCCGGGAGCCACGTCAAGCTATTTGATATGCGCTCCAGTGTTTACTGGTCTAACATCATTAGACAACCCGAGTGTTACTTCTCAGCACCGGGTATGCGAGAGAACGAGGAATTATCTGTACAGACGTTTAAACTAGGGCGGCTCATACAAGCAGGATGTCATAAATCCATTTATAAATGGATTCATGTTTGGATTTACAACATCGACCAGGGTGGAGTCTATTATCTGCAGTGTTATTATTATGTAATTTTATTGTTCATGTGTAGCCTTGAGAAGACACGCCCTGTTTTGATCTGCTAGTGTTTTATCACCTTTTGTATCTCGACTGATTGAACGCTTGCCACAAAGTCTATCAAAAACAGCAGAACAATTTTACAAGTACACGTTAAAGACCAAGAAAATTGGCACACACTTCACTTTTTCCAGTTTTGTTCCATGCAATATACTTTGCAGTGCCTCACAGTGTATCAATCATCCTCAGTGACTGGAAAAATATACATTTCAGGTCATTGTAATAGCATGCCTCACACTACAAAGGTCTTTTTCTCGGGCGAGTCATCCTAAGTCTTTTCTGTATGTCGTTTTCATGTTCTTCCCGTGTCCGTGTGAGCTTTGTGTGTGAGTGAGAGCGTTAACGAGCGTGTGTGCCGTATGATTGACTGGCAGTCTTTCTTTTTTTTCATTCTTTACACCCTATTTTGCAGGCCAGGCAACCCTGACTAGGATTAAGCAGATATAAAGATGTTTTTATTGCATGTCCTGTCATAAGCATGTCATAAGGGAAATGAATGCAGACATTAGTCTCTGAATTCTCCAATATTGTGTAGTAGCTTAAGTAGATCTAAGATTCTAACAGTTCTCAAAACTCTACACGAGCCTACCGAAGCCCTTAATCAAACCCAGTGCTCCACATGTGCTGTGGTCTGGTGTGACTCAGAGTTCCTGAATGCGTAGATTTTGTTGATTTCCTCTGTTTTAAATTATCATGCGGTTATGTATGACTCACACGCGCCGAATAAATTCAAAACCTTCAAAAAGAAGCAATGTACTCTCTCAGCATTTAGTGTACTTTTCTAGCTTAATAATTGTGTCTGGTCTGAAGCTGAATTTCTGCAGGGTATAGGACAGATTTTTCTATTCTGCATACAGAATTTAGGTTTAACAGCCTGGTTATCCTTTCTTGATCAAAGTTTTATACACTGAATGATCACTGAATTAGCAATACCTTAATAATAAAGGGTTGCTCCAACTTTTATATTGACTGCAGCATGCAGATTTCAGGAAGTGGTGGAAATCCTACAGCCTCAAGTCTACCCATGACTTCAACAGCAGCTCCACAAGTTTGCCTTGCTAACTAGCCACTGTGTGTCATTGGGCTGGCTGTTTGTTGATGGTCCTTTTACTTCCGGTATACTCATTATACCGTGGCATGGGAACAGCCTATTAGTGCAGCTGTAAAAATTGCCCAAGTTGCTCCATTTACCTAGAGATATCGAAGCAGCTAATTTCATCATTAAAAATATGAATCCAAACCAGTACCCTGTACGTTCAGTGACTGTTTTAGTGACTGGATTTTAACAGTGGGCTGCACCTTTGCAAATTTCTTTACCAAGCATCACGGTTCAGTTAAAAATGTTTAGGTAATGGCTGGAGGGTGATGGGTGTGGCTCCTGCATTTCAGACATGTTACACATTCATTTGTAATAAATGAAAACCAAAAATGGTAGTCGCTTTAATTCTAAACAAAAGCTTTTAAATAAGATTTATTCAATTATCTCTATAATATTTTAGGAAATAAAATACATTTTAATTCCACAGCACTTGTTATTTTGTTTATTATTTTCCTACAACAAGATCTGATTATAAATTTGTCTACAATTCATACTAATATTCCACATTAGTTTCCATTATCATTTCTTCTTAAGGACTAAGTAATAATAATAATATAAAAAAAATTATAAAAATAATCCTTTATGCACCGATGGAACATAGAGAGTAAAAGTCCCAGCTCAAGAACGAACCAGTAGAAGATTAATGAATGAGCCATTACTGCTCCTACAAGATATGAGGTTACTGTAAGTGATCAATTGCAAAATAATCAGCAGTTGACGAATGACACAATTTACTATAAATTTATTAGTAAATTTACAATTTACACCATTTACAGTTGTTGAAAATGTCCAACATCACACCCGCACATCTTCCCTATTTTTTTTATTTTATTCTTTATTATAGCCTATTTATCCTTATTTCTATTGAATATGACATTATTTGCATCTTGAATAGCTTCACTTTTGGACATATCTGGACTGTATAATTCTAATATCTCTGAATCATTTACATTATCATTTCAATTTCTATGACAGTATGACAATGCAAAGATGTGCATGTTAGGTGAATGAGAGATGTTAAATTGTCTACACTATATTTCCAAGTGAAGTCACGAATGGCAATTGGCATGAGATGCCAGGTCAAAAACAAATCAGTTAACAACAACTCCAATCTACGACTGATGAAAGCCTTGGTGTGGCCAGTAGTCACATACGGATGTGAAGCCTGGACATTGAAGAAAGAAGAAAGGTGTATTCTTGCTCCAAATTGCCTCAAATATTGTTGCAGATCTCATGGAGAAAAAGAATGACCACTGAACAGGACTAGAATATGGGCAGAACAGAAAACTGAGTTACTGAACCACATTAAATCCTGCAAGTCATATTACTACAGTCATGTGATAAAGCTCCCACATGGCAACACTGAAGGAAATTTAATGACAGGATGTGGAAGACCGAGAATAACCTGTACAACATTACAAGGTGGACTGTATTATCAGGACCCAGGCTACAACAAGGAATGCGACCAAGAGCATTGGAGAAAGTTGACTCATGCACGATAAAGGCGTATGTCATGATACGGCGGTAATGGTGATAAAGTTTTTTTCTTCTGGATATTCCTAAGGATACATGTGTCTCTAATAAACCACACAGACTTGCTGAAAACAATTATATGATGTCCACGTCCCTGGTTTAGTGTTAAAACTAGTCTGCGTGTTTATTTAATACTGATTTAATATATTTAATCTAGATATTTCTCAGGATGTCTCTAATAATCCACGTAACTTGTTTTAAACTATTAGATAAAAACTCTGAACTGTAGGAAAATAAACTCTTGTGTCATGTAAAAACTCTTAGCTGAATGTGAGTCGGATTTGAACGGAGCTGACGTTCGGGAATCACATTTCAAATCGCGTAACAGCGCGCAGTTCGTCTGAGCTCTGAGCTCCACAGCACACACCTCGGTGGGCCGGGCTTCCCTTCTGCCGCCTGATGTGTCCTCGGACAAGAAAACAAAGCGCTAAAGAGAGCGATCTGCTCTGCGGAGGAGGAGGAGAGTGTACCATACAGAAGCAACGAGAGAGAAAGAGACAGAGAGAGACATAGTGGACATGGCCGCTGCTGAGGACATGGCGGCTACTGCGGCGATCGCTCCCTGTCTCACTACATTCAGCCTGGATGTGATTTACGGACGCGCCGCGTACATTCACCAGATGAGCTGCGGGGAAGTCGGACCGCATCTGTACAGCCGCATGTGCTGCGCAGGTGAGAGAGAGAGAGAGTGTGTGTGTGAGAGAGAGAGGAGGGACAGGTCCAGCTGGCTTCGTCCCAAACCAACACCGCAGTATAAAGTTGACATAGAAGTGTGCGATTTAGTAGTATTTAAGCAGGGGGGGTTGAGTGAGTCGGACAGAGGAGGAGGGGCTCAGTGTGTGTGTGTGTGTGTGAGTGAGTGTTAAACCGTCTGTGACTCCCCCTCCATCCACTGGACTGTTTTGAGTACATATAACATTTCTTTCACTGTCTTTGTGTATATGTGTGTTGGCATGTCTTTATATAGTTGTGAGGACCAATTCTTAAGGGGACCTCATGCTATGAGGACATTTTAACAAAATAAATAAAATAAAATGAAAGAGCAAAAACGTTATTTTTTATTTCCAAGGTTATGGTTAATATTAGTGTTAGGGTAAGGTGCTGACATGAATTGGTTGCCTAATACTTATGTCAGTGGAAGGTATTTACTGACACGACTGTGTTGTTTAAAACTAAATTATTATTAGTTTTAATTCTCTGCGCTCAGATTCTCCAAGAAAATACACTAGGGTTCTGTAATTCATTATCCGGATTTATTTTAACTCGTATAAAAGAACGTGTACGAGTTACCTAATGTAAATGCACTTCAAGTTCATGAACTGTAACATGGCTACTGGTTTACCAGACATGCTTGTTAACTAGAAACTAACTGCTTCAGTATCTAGTGTGTCCTGTATACTGTGCGGAACATGGTGTTAAACCCAACGTTTTCATTCATTCATTTATTTTCTATACCAACTCAATTCCAGTAGGGTCATTGGAAAGCCAGTGGCCGGCCGGAAACACGGTTCTCAAGGCAGAAGGAACACCGGACATGGTGCCATTCTATCATATGGCACACACACACACGCACACTCACAAATGAATTGTAGTTTAGAGAAACCAGTTAGACTAATGAAAGTCTTTTGACTCTGGGAAGAAACTAAAAGTGGTTTCGGGGAGATCATGCAAACTTCACACAGAAAGGACCTAGGTTTCTCCAGCAGGGAATCAAACCTGTAGTTCTTGCTATGAGGTGGAATGCACCACTGTGACACCCCGAACTCAATTTTAAACATTGTATGTGAAATATTAAAAGAACAATAAATTAATTATTACCATGATGCAAACAATAAATGGTTGCCCCTTCGCAATAACTTCATCAACACAATGGGTTTATTTGTGTTTTTATAATAATCTCATCATGCCATTTGTTGATATGATAATGATATGGAGACGCTGTGCTACTGGCTGATTGCCTTCATTATGCAGCTAATAAAATGTAGATGCATTTTTCATTCATTCATTTCTTTTCTTCCGATAAATCCTCACAGGGTCACGGGCCAGCTGTGCCCACATGGCAACACTGGGCGCAAGGGCGGAAACAACCCTAGAGAGGGTACCAATCCACATAGAGCTATAGGTCCCGTTTTTGTCCCTAAAATATTTAATAATAATAATAATAATAAGGCATATTTAAGCTCTCATCGTACAAATAAAAGAATTTGCCAGATGCTTTTGACAACCCTGATGTAGTATTGTGTAGGGTGTATAAAGTGTAATGAATTTAAACTACCAGTTTATCATCACCTGCTATTTCATAGATCTATTCTATTCATAGAATCTATTTCAGATTTAAAATCTGTCAGATTAATTATTGTACAGATACAATTATTCATTCAATCATTAACAAATACGGTATTCAGAAAAGGTACAGTGTATTGTCTATTACTGAAATTAAGATAAAACCTAATGAGCATTAGGAGTGTGATATTTTAGTTGTGACTTATGTAAAAGGACACAGACTATATATA
>JAOUQT010000001.1:4487409-4509084 GCA_025769995.1 Xyliphius kryptos | reverse complement strand
TAACTAGAGAGCTCAGGCTGTAACTGGTCACATCCCAAACCATTAGCACGCCTGTGACAAAAAAAACAACTTGGTGCATTCTTGGAGGAAGGCAAATTTCTAGTGCACAGAAATACACATGTAGCTGGGTTTCTCTTTTTCCCAGAATTCCATTAAACGCTATTTAGACTACTGAGGTTGCTATTATGATCACTTAATCACAGTACCTAATGGTTATATTTAGGGAGAAAATGCACGTTATGTTGACATACAGTTCTTTAAATTACTTGCCAACACGTCTGTTTGCATGTAATAGAAAAGTGATAAAAAAGAACAACGTCAATGATTTCCAGATGTGGAATTGAGGCTACTGTGTGTTTGCATTCTGATAGGTTAATGCATAGTATATTCCATAGGCATTTCACAGTCTCTAGCCTGTTTTTTTTGTCACTGTGGATTCTTGATCACTCCTAAATGGAACGCTCTTATTTCTATTGTGGTGTTCCTCCTCCCTTTGACCCAGCCTGTGACTCCTTCTGAGTGCGGTAGGCAAAAAAAAAAAAAGTAAAAAACAGTTTTTCAGGAATTAATTTAGTGTTCTGCAAAAGCCAAGCAGTCAGGCATTCATGCATGCACAATAAATACTTGGGCAGTTTTAAAAAAAAAAAATTGAGCATGTATTTGTAAAAACAATGCATGGCAAAAAAATAATAGTAAACTTAAAAAAAAACTAACTTTTAAAATGAACTTTTCAATTGTATAATTCAGCATATGCACAACGTAGCACTGTGTGATGGAATGCAAGGAGATCCAAGTGCCAAAGCATCTATAATCAGATTTGCATGCATGCCTGACATGTCCATTATTTTTTTTTTTACTATTCCTTAAAGAATGTTAAAAATAAAAACATATAAACACTTAACTTGCAGGTCTAATTAAAAGCCCATTTTATACCAACCTTGCATAGAATATTGTACAGCCTTGTGGCATTGTCATAAACACACATCCAGTAAGCAGATAAATAACACATGCATATGATAACCTGCAGCTGATTGTCAGAAATGGCAATGGTTACCTATGGAAATGGTATGATTGAAATTAAAGTAAAATTAAATCATATAAGCTTGCATAACCTTGTGTAATGTAATGCTAAGGGATCAATAAAAAACATATACGCAATCATGCATGCATGATAACTTTATCATAAGCTAGAATTGTTTAAAAAATGTTATTTATAAGGTACAGTATCATACTAGGGTCGTTAACACTACCTTACTAGTAGAAAGTTCTTTTTAAAGGGAAAATATTAAGCTCTTGCAGCTGCTGATGGTTTAGCCTGTTGTGATGGAATGCAAAAAGATGCACCAAAGCATCTGCACTATCGTGCATGTCTGATAACTTTATACCAGGTTTCAATAGTTTAATTGGAGTAATTTAATATAAATGTTTGTGAATGTTATTGTGGAAAGCAAAAACGTTATACTAAACTCGTGCAGCTCGTGATAATTCAGCATGCTGTGATAGAATGCAAGGAGATCTACTTATAAAAATGTGTGTGTAGGGGAGAATGCTTCATTTGCTTCAAAGGTGCACTTTAGTGTTTTTTTTTTTTTTTAGTTTGGAAACTCTGCCTGTCTTCTTTTTTCCGCTGTGAAAGAGTCTCTTGAAGCGCTCGGAACACAATGGGCGTTGTGCAGGTGCGCAGCGCGTTAATCGCATCAGAGTCTCGGGGTGATAAACGCTCACAGCGGCTCGTTCTCAGGCTCGCGCAGTGCAGGTGAATGGAGCAGGGCGGAGGGGGGCGCGCCCCCGGTGTTTAGAGTCACTATGGAGACCGCCCGCGCGGCGCCAGCCTGACAGGCGTCAGCCAGAGAATGAATGGGTGACGTCACGGCGCTGGCGCCCGGCAGTCTGCGGTGGCTTGTTTGGACAATCTGAGAGAGAGAGAGAGAGAGAGAGAGAGAGAGAGAGAAAGAGAGAGAGAGAGAGAGAGAGTTGCTCAAGGCGAAACACATACAGGAACACCGTGTGAAGGAATTTCGAGAGCTCTTTCCAGCAATCTGGAACTTTCTGTGCACAAAAAAATGAATAATTAACGAATAGCGGGGTCTCAGTCTGACAAAAGACTGATGTCCTATGGGCATTAACGACAATTGGTCGCACATATAATATATTATTATTATTATTATTATTATTATTATTAACACTTATTTATTTATTTACTTAAAAAAAGATTTTCCCAAGTGACTCACAATATTTTATTTTTATCCCGTATAAAAAGTCCGAGCATTCCACTGCAAGTTGACTTGATTGAATACATCTAAATTTTAGAAATTATCACGAGAGAGAAAGTGATGCATGAATCGAATACTACTAATAATAATAATAATAAGAACAAGAAGAAGGTAAAGAAAAACACTACTACTAGTAATTATAATGCATTTATAAATATAATAGCTCTATATCATGCGAAGATTTTACTTTTCTAACTTATATATTTGCTTCTGTAATGTGCTTTCCTCCTCACCTTAAACATATAAGCTAATATAAGAAAAGATGCACATGCAAGAAGCAGGAAACCGATAACTCTATCAATAATATAGGCATCATAACATCATATGCATCAATAATAATTATGAATTATGCAGATCACAATAATGAGAATCTTATATAACCATCGTGATTATGTGTTATGCAGGATTTTTTGGGGGGAATTTGCAGAATAAACGTAGAATGATTTCATGTGATAGTGGTTATCAATCTCTCTATCGTTCTCTCTCTTCCTCTATCTCTTTTTTTCCTCCCTCTCTCTCTCTCTCTCTCTCTATACACCTGCAGAGTCTCTTGTCCACGGAGAGCTGGATTTCCACACATCATCCTTAAAAGACACACATTTGTTTCCATTTGTAACACTCCCACCCCCACCACTCCGTAACAGATTGTAAACTCGATAACCGGAGCCGCTCTGTGATTGGTCAAATGATCTCTAGGGCTGATCTTCAATTGGCCCGCTGCTGAAAACATGCGCCTTGTGGCACCGCCCCCGACGCTCTGAAACCAGATAAAAAGCGAAGGCTCTCGCTCTGAAGAAACTCGTGACGAACTGTCATCTCTCGAAGAACTTCTTCAGCTATTAAGCGAAAGGACTTACAAAGCGTTAAGAATGAAGGTTGTGGGACCAACATGCGCTCTGAAGAGCAAGGTCGGCGGGGACGAGGTGGTCCGATGCCTGTCGGAGCAGAGCCTGAGCATCTCCAAGTGCAAGCTGCCGCTCCTGGATGAACACATGAGCGTCTTTCTGCAGGATATGAACAGCTGCTACAGCAAGCTGAAGGAGCTGGTGCCAACGCTGCCAGCCAACAAGAAGGCTAGCAAAGTGGAGATCCTGCAGCATGTCATTGACTACATCTGGGATCTTCAGGTGGAGTTGAACGAGCCAGGAAAGAAGATCTCATCCACGCCACGCAGTCCACTCACTACCCTCAACGCAGAGCTCGCCAGCATCTCTGTCGAGGTAAATATCCTAATCTGAACAGGAGTGTTAAATATTGCAGTGTGTCTCTAAATTATGGAATTAAAAATATGATACTAGCAAAGTGTCTAATCAAAGTTGTCTTTCTTTACAGAATAGTTGCTCTGATGACAGAATTGCGTGCCGTTAAAAAGAAGACACATCAGGCAATTACCCGGGTATCATCCAGTGCAAGTTGGAGCTTCCCAAATCAGCCAGCTACAAGAGAGTGCTGTTTCAATCCTGTGTGGTGTTTGGTGATTCAGCAGACTGTGCTCAAATCTATGAGGACATTCCTCAGTCAAATCAAAACCGAAAGGTGTGCTGATTATAGCGATAGATCAGTGATCCCATGCTTGCTGTGGGCTGTAACTTCAGCACAGACTCCGAAGGCTGTCTGCTGTGGAATCCACAGCACCGTGAACATCACGCGGCCTCTGCCCACCAAGATGTCATTGTTACTTTCTTTTGTATAGTTTTTCAAAAGAGTCTCTCCAATGTTTTTATATGGTTACACCTGTAGAAAGTTTTATATTGTGTCTATAAAGCATCAATTTCTCAGATTGCTGAGCAAAACAGAATGTATTGTATATTACAATGAAAGTCTTATTGTGTTTTTTACAATGTATATCTATCCAGTGTTTTTTTTATTAAAACAAGTCAAAAAGCCTATTTCGTGACTCCTGCCTCTTTGTGTGCGTGTGAAAATGTGCATATTTGCTTTGTTTCATAATATCAGAAATTTGTTTTGGATCGGTTCACAAACTGAGCATCACAAAGATCTCATCAAAAACTAGACTGGTTACTTTTACAAAATTAAAAATAATCATATATTATGTATATATACACACAATGTATATATACACACACTAAATATATATACTATACTTGCCTGATATTTGTCACTCAGTAAGTTAAATAAAAAGAAATATTCAGGTTGTTGAAATGTTCATTTCAGTGAAACATCAGCAGAACAACATCTGTGTGACACTTAAGTGAACTTAGTACTAAGACCATTTCAGAAAGAAATACATTGTTCTGTCAATTCACTATGTACATTCAAATTTTAAGTTTTTGAGTGTTACTTTACTTTCTTAAGGTGTGTTTATAGTCGGGATTGTGTGTGAATTGAACGTGATAAATATATAATATAATGATTAGTGAAGTCAAAATCTGATTTTAACGAGTTAAGTGACATTTTTACAGGTGTACTGTGTACAGCCTATGTTTTGGTGTTTGTTAACAGGCAAGTAGGAAATAAATATATGTTTTAATCAATCTAATGTAACAACAATGAGTTGATGTTGATCATGTTGATCATCCACACATCAGACATATGCATGTCAAATAGACGTATAAACAAAGGGACATACAAAGCCAACAGATGGTTCATTGATTGTCATTAGAATGTGAATCAAACACTATTTTCACACGTTATAGTGATGATCTGTGTGTTAATCCGATTGCTTTGGCTATTTGATCATTCCGGGATGGTGCGGGTTAATGTGTTTCAGAGCGCAGATCGCAGAAGATTTATTCAGTCTCCTCAGTGCAGTGTTTTCCCTCATTTCCCTGCGCAGCTGCACGCCTGTGTGTGTGTGTGTGTGATTGTGTGATAGCTGTGTGCCAAGCGCAGGGAGGGGAGGGATGGAGAGCGAGGGAGGGAGGGAGAGCGCAGACTGAGCGGCGCCGCGGCGCACCTGGGGAGCTTCAGGTTAAAGCGCGCCGCATTCCAACGCACACAGCTGACTGAAACATTAACAAACAGTAAAATCCACAAGAGCCCCGCAAGCCGCAGATGCGCCAGGAAGACGGCCAAAAAAGAGCTCTCAATCCCTCTCTGGACACTTTCTCACACACGACTAACCTACAACGACCAATTTAAATCGTACGTCAAAGCCAAAACAAGTGCCTGCTTCGCCCATGCTGTACACAATGACTGCTCAAGTACAACGTTATAATGTACATATCAGCATCAGATACCGCGCATCGAATACCCCAGATGCGGCCAGGGGCTAAATGTGTCACACGTTACCTCATCTAGGACACACGTGCGTCCAAATTAGATTATTTTACAATTATAGAAAATGTGTATTCTGTAAACAAAAAAGGAGGCGGCACGGTGGCACAGTGTGGTCTCACAGCAAGAAGATCCCGGGTTCGAGCCCCAGGTGATGCGATTCCGCAAATGTATGTGTGGAGTTTTTCTCAGGGTACTCTAGTTTTCTCCCTCCCTTGGTCCAAAAACATGCATGATAGGTTAATTGGGATCTCTAAATTGCCTGTGAATGTAAGTGTGCACCCTATGATGGATTGGCGTCCTGCCTTGGGTTGATGCCCTCGCGCTCAGAGTTGCCAGGTGGGAACCGACTTCCCCATGTCCCCAAACTAGGATTAAGCGGGTATAGAAAATGAATGAATGAATGTTAAAGGTTCCTAGTTTAAACTCTATCTGAAAGATAAATCACACTGTTCATGGGGTGCATGTTCGTAGCTAAAGGGTCAGGGGTTCTGGTAGTTCGAACAAACCCCTCCTGAAGCCATCTTAGCTATTTTTTCGTAATAAAATCGACCATTCCATTTAAATGTAGCTCGATTTAAACATAACGGAGGCCCTAATATTGTTATAACCCCCACTTTATTCTCGCGTGTTCCACCTGTCATTCCCCTTCTACGGTATTAATGAAGGTAACTGGCAGCGCGCGAAATTAACCAACGCAGTCTAATGTATATATATAAGTATATAAACGACTCTGTTCACTAGTCTGGTGTGTGTCAGAATAACCACCTTCAGTGCGGAATAATGGCAAGAAAAAAAGAGCAGGAAGATGGGGAAAGAAAGCGGGCCTCAGCGGCAACTTTAAACATATGTTCAAGAACACCGCTATACACGGTAAGGTTGTGTTTATTAGCTAACGCTATGTGCTAGTTATTAGTCGTCAGCGTCTCCTCCACGGTGGTATGGGGGACGGAGCTAGTTTTCACCGGTGTTTCTCTCAAGTTTAGAGAAAAAAAATACAAGACTGTTTTTCACAAAATTTACGATATTAAGCGAGACATTGACAAGGGATAGAAAGGGTTGAGGAGTCGTTTTGAAAACGTTTGGGAAATGTTCCTGTTACTCTTTGCCATTAGCGTGTGTATGAGAGAGAGAAAACGAGAGAGAGAGCGCATGCGCAGATTAGGACATATAAAACTTAGACATATGTTAATTTTAATGGAGTAATATGTTTATTATGTAAATTAGTGATTTGAGGTGAACCTGAAAACGTATTTTGTGTGAAAACGTTGGTTCTCTATGCTAATTACAAGCACCAAGCGTGCAACGCATATTACACCTGTTCCCCAGCAGCTCCATTGTCTTCCTGTTGAGCTTGTAATTGAATACAACATCCTTCTCCTCACCTTTGAGGTTCTACATGGTTTGGCCCCCTTATATCTTTCCGAACTCATTTCTTTCTATCGACTTCCACCGCTCTCTCTGCTCTTCCAACTCTGGTTTCCTCACTGTTCCCTAAACTTAACTTTCTACCTTGGGGGGCAGATTTTCCAGTGTTGCTGCCCCTGAACTCTGGAACACACTCTCTCCGAATCTTTATCTTCTTTCAAAACACTGATAAAACATTCCTTTTTTCCCTATTTTATTCACAGTAACTTTGAATAATTGTAAATTATAATAATAATAATTGTTATTATTATTATTATTATTATTATTTTTCAATATACTATGGAAGCATTTTTCAGAGACTGAAACATAGAGACTAAGCTCATCCTTTTCCACTCATCAGTCAGTCTGAAAATAAGAAATTTAGCACAGTAAGATCAGAACTGAGCAGTGCAGTCATTCCATACATTTTTATTCCACATGATAAATACAGCAACAAGCAAAGTGGAAATAAAAAGAGATGATGATGATGATGATGATGAGACAGAGGAGTTAAACTTACAGTTTTAAATATTTAAATAAAAAAAATAAAAAAATGTATTTTGTTGTGTGTGTGTGTGTGTGTGTGTGTGTGTTTGTGAGTTTAAACTCAAGAAGGTGGTACATGATCTTAAAAAATTAACTTACTACCAGCATATAGTGAGTTTAGTGCATAAAAGGTCATCATAATGAAGTAATTGACTCTTATATTTAAATAGAAAATGAGTGAGAAAAACAGGAAAAGTCCATGTTAGTAAAAGAATCCCCACTTCCACTGGGCAGGTTGGTTGGGCACTCTTGGTTGATGCAAGAGTGAATGTCGAACTGCTGCAGTGGGTATGAGTCAGTTTGCATATGTAGGATATTCACCGTGTTGTAGAGTCGGGTTGCACAAGGTCTTTGCTAGGGACACCCGCTCTTGTGGGTTATTCAACATGGACAGATCAACAAGCCTGAAATTTCCCTCTATGTTTAAAAGGATTTAAGTAAATGATTCTAGGGCTTTTCCTAAATAAAATAAATTTACTGTATATATACACACACCCTCCATACACTATAGAAAAAAGAACCAGCTGTACCATCACACACACGACTACCCTACAATGACCAATTTCCACTTACCGGCCACATTAATAGTAAATGTTTGGATCCCTGTTTTCCTTCAGAACTATTCTGCATTCCTTAGTTGCAAAGAGTGGTTATTTGTGTTACTGTTACCTTTCTATTATCTAGAAACAATCTGCCCAATCTCTTCTGACCTCTCACATAAAGACATTTTCATCCACACAACTGCCGCTAACTGGATACTTTCCATTTATCTGACCATTGTCTGTAAACCCTAGAGATGGTTGTACATGAAAATTCCAGTAGAACAGCAGTTTCTTAATACTCAGGACAGCGAAGTTACTTGAATCACATTTCTTGCCCTTTCTGTTACTTGGTTTGCACTTCAGCAAAACTTTTTGACCACTTCTACATTTCAAAAAGTTGTTGAGCTGCGGCCATGTGATTAGCTGATTACATATTTTTGTTAACAACATCTGGAAAAGGTATACCTAATAATGTGGCCAGTGAGTGTAGCTTGAAAAACAAAGACAAAACAAGTGCCCGCATCCTCCCTGATGTGTATAATGACTGCTTAGAAGTACAAGGCTATACATATCACCCTATTGTTTATTATTAATGCCCCAGATGCACAGGGAGGCTAAATGTGTCACATGTGACCTCAGTGAGAAGACACGTGCTTCTACTAAGTGACATCATTTTACTATATACTATAATGTAGAGAGAAAAAAAAGAGCCAGCTGTTTGTGCCAGGGCTTTAAGTTTGGAACTCAATCTGATAGAGAAATCACACTATTCTGGTTTCATCAGGGACAAATGGAGAGGAATAAAACAGATTACAATATTTTAGTAGAATTAAATATAAATGTGCAAAAAAATATTAAACAGAAATAGAGTAAATAAGTATAAATTAGATCTGCAAACAGAAGGAGCAATAATGCACAGTCCAGCTGGTTGGATTAATATTTGAGGACAGTGCAGAACAATTTGCAAAGTCCAAATTGTGTGTAGCTGTATGTAAAGTATGATAAGATATACAAAACATTCAGAATGTACAATATATATATATATATATATATATATATTTAAAATGAAAGTTATATCAGTCTGAATTGCTTTATGATGTTATGAATGTGTTATTGGGCGCACAAATGTATGAGTCTGAACTGTCGGCTGTGTGTTGCTAATCGGCAAGCGTTGAACTACTGATTTGAAGGCTTGGGTCAGCTGGCACCTAGTTTCCCCACCGCTGTTTGCCGGCATCCGTGTGCTGTAATTAAATAAAACGTTGAACTAACCCCAGATTGTCCAGGTGTTCCTAATCCTGTTATTTTTCAGCGTAAATGTTATTAGCTGGGAACCCAATGTTCTGGGTTCTTCAAGAGGGATGAACCAGCACAAAGTGTGGGTTGGATTTATACACATATACTGTATATACACAGATAAAATGTTATATACAAAAGTACATATATAAAATACACAGTTCTTCTAGCATGCCATGTATATGGAGGTTGGGTGGAAACCGGAGCACTCAGAGTAAACCCACGCAAAACACAGGGATAACATGCACCTGTAATTACCTAGTCGTCCCATACGGGATTGAAACAACATCACACAGGGTGTGAAATTTTCCTCTGATTTGGATTAGGATTTTAATAAGGGGTTCCAGTGGTGTAAGTGTCTAAACAGGGCCTGGTACACTTTAAAGGGAAAAAACCTTTAAACATTCGTTGGTGATTTCACGTAAAATTCTTCCCGAGCAGGATTCTGCAAGTAGTCATCAGAAAAAGTTCTAAAAGTGAACATTTGCGTATCCAATAAACATTTTTATTAGATATTCTAACATTGCACAAACCACTAAACAGCTTTTAAATGGCCTTTAAATGTTTACTAGATAATTAAAGGTTCTACTTAATACACAACTCTTTATAACGGAGGAAATACTGCTGTGGGCTTCTGTGTTCCCTCTAGAGGGACAGCTTAGGAACTCTTAGCTGGGTTAAAAATGTGTACGCTTATCGCTTAGCAAACCATGAAACCTACACAGACAAGTATGAAAGGCAGTTTCCTATGAAACAGGCTCTAGGAGGAATCACTTCAGGAAACTAAGGGGCTTTCACATGATGTCCGTTTTGTGCTGCAAGATCTTCTTGCCGCTCGCATCGAGCATTTCAACGTGAGCCACAATCACTGTTGATAACTGGCAAAATACCATTTATTTCAGTTTAACACAAAACTGCTGGCTGCTCATATTGAAGTCACTGTTTTATATTAGGTCTAAATACGGTACCTTTTCTCGTTTAATATTGAATCCTTTCATGTCCATATATTACAAAACAAATGGGTCTTGAAGAATAAATAGCAAAGGGACAAATTTTAGCACTGTCCCAAAGAAATGAACAGCACCAACAACACTAAGCGGGTTACTTATGTAAATGCCACCTAAGAATGCTTCAGCACCAAAAAAAAACAAAAAACTGTTTAATCATTATTTTTACAAGCCCGTAAATTCTAATGAGCTCAGGTTATTATGGTGTCATGACTTCTTTTCACATTCTTCACCAAATCCGAAGAAGATTCACCCTTTTGGGTCAAACCCAGACTGACTTGTAGTTCAGAAACTATACTTGTTTGTTTGAATGTTTTTGTCGCCCCCATGTGGACAACAGCAGGAACTGAAACAGACATAATCCAAACAATTGTGGAATCAATGTTTAAATATAAATTTTATTTACAACAATATCAACATCGAGGAAAAGAATAAATTGTATTGCAATTTACATCTACATCTGGCTTTTTCACTCCCTTGTCCACATAAATTAAGCAAACCCTTGACCAAGGATTAAAACCGATCATTGTGATTTCATTTCAAATATATTTCACCACGATCCAACATATACTGAAAGACAAAAAAAATGATTTCCTGACAAAAGATTGTAAGAATTCTTGGAAACAATAGACTGCTGCTATTCTGCCTGTAAAAAAAAAAACTTCATGAAATTCAGCCTTGAAATGAAAGAATTAAACTGAATGGTTACACCATGTAGTACAAAATCATAATGATAAGCTTATATGATATGTACCTCACACGCTCTTTATTCACACAAATAACTACATGTAAGTTTAAATTTTCAGCAAAGCAATGATATATGAATATCTTTGGATTGTGCAATGTATTTAAAAGGTAGATTCATTTAGACCGTAAGGTTTCACTTACAAGTGAAAACTTTAAGCTAGTAGCTTGCAGAATAATTCGGTGCCATATATTGTACAGATAAAAACATAAACATAGACAATGACATTGTTTTAATGTAACTGCTTGATTGGATAAGATAGTATTTCTCCGTTCATGTCCGCAGAAGAAAAAGTGCCCTCGAGAAAACAAATGGCTGCCATCACTGCAATACTGTAATGAAAAGGAGACTAGATCGGAAAAGATAAAAATCTTAAAAAAAAAAAGTTATCCCTTTCGAGTAAGTTCAAATCGAATCAACACCCAAATGAAGATTGACCTAAAATATAATATGCCGGACCTCACGTGGGGCCAAATCTGTGCAAAAAATGTACACTATATAATAAGGGCACCTATGATACATTTGGAGCGTACAGCATGTACAAGTCTGTTCTTATTCACATAGAAGATAAAAAGCCCAGTTAATACTGCAGTACCTTTTGCTCTGTTATTTGAATGATGCACCGTTTTAACATATATGTGGCATAAAGAAGAGGATTATTGCTCGAAGCTGCATATAGTGTGGAACTGGAGCAAGTCTGTCCTAAAAGCAAGGTTTCTTCTAAAACATGCCTCGTCACCAAGAAAGACTTTTTTTTTTCTTGATCTCTTTTTATAAGGCTAGAATGAGCCAGGCGTATTGCAGATATTCTTTTCCTTATTAGCCTTGTTATAAAGTGCATACCCACCCGCCAGCAATGCTGTTCCACAGCGAGTGAAAAGCTCGCCCTCTGGTGGCCAAGTGCACTCACATACAGCTTTGTATAAGAGGATGTGTTCGAATGCGGTGCGACAGAGCGTTGCACTTGAAGTCATTTTTGGGTGCACAATCACACATTTCAAAGAGTGTTAAAACACAGTGGGTCCCTGTCTGTTTACAAAAGTAGCTGTGGGGTGATGTGTGTCCGCAGGTTTGACAAGACTCTGTTCCGCTTTACTCTTACTGAAATGATGCTCTGCTTCAGTACTTCTGCAAAACAAGCAAATGCCAAGTTTGGTTATGTATTGGTGAATGTGTGTCATACTTTATAGTTTATAATTATTTTCTGAATAGTAGCTTTGAAATGTGACTTCTCTAGATTATTAATAAAAGTAAGCAATTCAAACTAAAAAAAAAAAAAAACCTAAAAGTTCTCTGATGCAGTGTGTACCTGATCAGGGCCCAATGGCATGCGACCCATGCCCATGGGGTTCATTCCCATCTGCCCTTGCATCTGCATCATCTGCCCTTGCCCGTTAACTCCTCCCTGCATGGCTCCGTTCATTATCATGCCCCCATATTGTGCTGGTGCCCCCTGCTGGGAGAACTGCTGCTGCTGCTGCTGCTGAGGGTATGAACTAAAAAAGAAAAATCAGTCAGAGAAATTATTTTTAAAAGCAGTATATCTACAATATCGTATTGGACAATTTCATTATTATTAATATTTAAATAAAAATCATTATCTACAATAGAGTAACAATATAAACTATGATTTGATAAGGTTGTACTAGATAATAATAGAAAGTGTAACATAAATAATACTATATATAACATTATTTTTTTGTTATTACTATTAGGAGCAGTAGTAGTTGGGCAATAGCAATAATCATCATTCTAAAATCAACAGAAAACAAACAACATGCCACAGACATTTTATTGCTACTTTCTGATATTGTACCACTCACTTGTTCATGGTCATGCCTCCTTGTCCCCATCCCTTCATATCTCCTGACTGGTACATGGGCCCACTCTGAGGGTGCTGTTGCATCATGGGATTCTGGGGGCCACCCATACGCCCAGCCATCATATTAGGCGGGCTACTGCCAGTGGTCATAAATGAGGGGTCACCCTGCTGGCTCATAGCTAAATAACACACCAAAGCATATTAATATAACTGGATGTTTCCCAACACTTCAGTTAGTTGTATAACTAAACTGTTTATTTTGCAAAAAAAAATTCTTTAACAATAATTCTGAACGCACCATAGTTTCCTCCATAGTTAAATGGCTGTTGACCGGGCTGGTTCAGGGCAGGTCCTCCCATAGAGTTGTCCATGCCGGTGGGAGCAGTGACGTTGGGAGGGGGACTGAAACCTCCAGCTGTAGCCTGCTGCTGCTGCTGCTGCTGCATCATCATCATCATCCTCTGCCTTCTCATTTGTGTCATCATCTCTCGATTACGCTGAGCTAACATCTGAGCATTTAGAAAACTAGGCTGTGAGAGAAAGAGACAGAGAAAGAAAAATATAGAAAGAAAGCGATAAAAAGAATGAGAGAGAAGCATTCAGTAAATCTGACAAACATTAACTATAAAAGAACAACCTATTAAAACAGATTTTTTTATTCAGAACTGGCCACGTCTTGATGTGATCTGATTTGGGTAGTCGAGAACGACGTACCTGTCCTCCCATGCCAGGTTGCATTCCAGGTTGCATCCCAGGTTGCATCCCAGGCTGTATACCAGGCTGTATACCAGGCTGCATTCCAGGTTGCATTCCAGGCTGCATGCCAGGCCTCACTCCAGGGTTTGCCACTGGGGCATTCTCCATTTTTATCGGCATGCCCTGTCGACTTTGGTTCATAAACTGTAAAATGACAATTCGGAGACACTCAGATATAATTCAACTGAACTGAACCTGTTGTCATGAGCTCGAGTGCCATTCCATAAATAAATTATTTTATATCAAGTGTTTGTTTTCCATGTTAGTAATCAATGCTTATTTCCATGTGAACTCTTATGTGTAGTAAATCTATGTTCTGATTACAAATAGAAATGCTAATAAATGCATAATATCTTACCTGCTGACCCTGGAGCCTCTGCTGTAGATGCAGTCTGAGTGGCTGCTTAGCGTTCATCATGCGTGGACGCATCATGGCAGCACGAGGGTTCATACCCACCATTCCACCCATTTGCTGCATCATTGGGTTAAAGCCAGCTCCTGGATGGCCCTGCATGGGGCCAGGGCCTGGGCCAGCACCAGGGTTAGGACCTGGTATGGGCCCATAGCTTCCCTGCATGCCCATAGAAGGTGGACCAGGATATCCTGCTCCATACATGACCTTAGTATCCATGTTAATAGACGAATCAGGAGCTGGGCCTGGGAAAGTATCCGTGGGAGTTGCTGGTTGCTCTGTACTTGGGCCCTGTGAGAGGACAAGATTGAGCTTGAGTTACAATAAAAATAAATAACAAAATGATGTATGCAAAACCACACAAAATCACAAAATGTGTACAAAACTGAGATTATAAAATGTAAAAAAGCGGCATGTTATTTTTGTGTTTGGCTAACTGGTTATGTGGCACGTGTTAGAATGTAGCAATAAAAAGTACAAACTGTGAGTGAATCTATTTTTGCTCATCTCATGGTTCTGCTGACAGCTATCTAGTGGTTACTGGTGTTGCTACTTGATTGTCTGGTGTGAGCCTGAGCTAACGTGGCTTCGTATCTGCCCTGTACACGCTACTTGCTTGTGGCTGCTGGCTGCTTTCAATTTTCTGTCACAAGGAGCTGCATGCTTTGCTGGAGGTCTGCTGATTGTTTCCTACCTTCCCCTCACATCGGGCAATATTGCGCTGATGTCTTGCATCTCAGGTCATAGCAAAGTTCTATGCCACTGTCTCATCTACTCCTCTGCTTATCTCTACTAACTACGCACAACCCGCCGCCTGAATTCTTCCTCCTACTAGTGTCGACCCACTCTCGCTGCTTCTGCATGCACTGCCTACTCTCCTGAAGTTCATATTAGAGCTTCAGGATCCAGAAGACACCGACACACACTACTTCGAGGAAGTGCTCTACGCAAGATTCCTCGAGTCGTGGTCTCACAACCCGCTTACCAACCTTCACCATTACCATGGCTTCTCAATGTTGGATTATTCAACATCCGCTCTCTCACAGACAAAGCCACAATTCTCCAGGACATCGATCTTTGTTTTCTGACTAAAACCTGGTGAATTCTTCCACTTAACTGCAGCAACCCCTCCTGGATTTAAACTCTTTACAGCACCTCAAACTTCTGGCCGGGGTGGGGGTCTAGCCATTCTGTGCAGTCCAGTGATAAATTTTTCTGCTTGACATATCAGTTTGCTTCAATCTCTCTTTGAGGCTGCACTATCTTATAATACAACACAAGCATTTTTCACACCCTGGCACCGGCTAAGACCCGGTTTGTGCCGTCCTCTCATTCCGCACCCTGGTTTACCAGCGAGCTTCATGCCCTAAAAACGCTAGGTCTGCGTCTAGAACAGTGATATGGGAAATCTGGATTTACGGTATATTTTTTGGCATTTACTGACCACATGGCTGATTAAAAGGCGGCTCTATATAAAGCCGCTGCTCGTATATTATACCAAAGTGTTTAAAAAAGCGGGTCACAATCCTAAACAGCTGTTCACCACAGTCAAAAAACTTGTATGCCCTCCCAGTGACTCAAGTGATCCCTCCTCTGGTTTGTGCGAGGCCTTCCTTAACTTCTTCGGTGAAAAGGTGTCAACAATATATAAGGGGCTTCAGGGTGCACCTTTTTTCTTCCTTCCTACCTGTTGACTCTGCTAAAGGTCTCACAAAGCATTACTCTGTGGATGCTTTTGCTACCTCTATCTGCCACATGGTCATTCTAATCACTTTCTGCTGGCTTTGTTCCTCCATCATAGAAACTCGCTGCAATAACTCCCATTATCAAGAAACCCAATCTTGATGTCACTGATCTCTGCAATTTTAGACCTATTTTAAACCTACCAGAAAGAGTCGTGGCATCCCAGCTGCTTGATTTCTTAAATTCCAATCATCTGCTCAAAGATTTTCAATCGGGTTTCCGTCCATATCATAGTACAGAGACTGCACTACTCTCAACGACCTCCTTTTGTTCATGGACAAAAGGGCTGATTTCTATTCTACTACTTCTCGATCTTCAATACAATAAATCATGACATTCCTCTGTCCAGACTATCCAATATTGGTCTTTCCGGCCTGGCACTAGCATGTTTCAAATCCTACCCCTCTGACAGGCAACACTTTGTCCCGGAACTTCTATACATTAGGACTAAAGCTTTGCTGTCCTCTTTCTCCTGCCCTGTTCTTTACATTGGAAACATCTCTGTTCCTCCTGCTGCTACTGCTCGCAAACCTTGGTGTTACATTTGACCCTCTCCTAACTTTTCAGCCCTACATCCACTATATCACAAAGTCTGCAGTATAAAATACTACTTCTCTCTTTCAAAGGCCTTCATGGACTTGCTCCGGTCTATCTCTCCCACCTGCTGACCCCCAACATGCCTCGCACTCATTTAGGTCCTTCGATGCTGGTCATTCCTAGATTTAGGCTGTCCTCCTTGGGTGGCAGATCATTTAGTGTGGCCGCTCCCACTCTATGGAACTCTCTCCCACCTTCTCTTCGCTCTGTCTCTTCAATTAACTATCCTTTCTTTACCTCACCGTACTATATGTGCTTATTGTTCTTTATAGTAAAGTGTCCTTGGGCACCTTGAAAGGCACTATATAAATTGAATCTATTATTATTATTATTTCACTAACAAGCATATCTCTTAATATTGATGGATTTTCCTACAATTCGTTTAGTAACAGAGATAAGATGTTGCATTTGTAATAATTTAAAATGCATTTTTCTCCTAAAATAGTTTTGTTATGCCATGTGCTTTGTGTTATGCACTGGCATGCCAAAACCCCAATTATCTGTTACTGAATTATTAGATATTCATACTTCATATCAACAAACCTGGCCAACGAGGTCTGGGATCCCTAGTGCTCGGTCGATCTCTTCTAGGCCGCGGTTGTCCGCGTTGTTTAGAAGAGAGTCGAGCTGATCTAACAGAGCTCGCTCGTCACTCTGCCCTTCAGTTGTTGATGGAGGAGCAAGCAGGTCATCCAGGGGATTTCCAAATGGCAAGCTGAACAAATACACACACAAAACCTGAGTGCAAGTTGTATCTACAGTACATGAAAGAAAACAAAAATGGAGTAGAGGTAGCTACTGTTTATACAGTAATGATTTTGTTCATTGTAAAATGTAATTATTAGCATCAATAGCATGAACAATGTCTCATCCATAAAAATGGTTACATCCACCTAGCATGCATGTCTTTGGATTGTGGAAGTAAACCAGAGCACCCGGAGGAAACCAACGAATATAAAGCTAAGAACGAACGAGCAGTTAAAGACAAGTTCATTTTCAGCATCAGATACTTAAAGATAATTCGAATAGCACAGACACGGTCATCAAGTTAGACAGATTTTCATGCTGAGTAACGAGAATGACCAGAAACACTCTGTATTAAATAATCTATAATGCTGCATATGGTTAACTGAGAAAAGGATTACCTATTTGCACTAGGGGGTCCCTCCATGCCCATGCCACACTCTGGCCACGATGGAGATTGAGGAGGATGTGACTGCCCTCTGAATGTGTTCATTCCCATCTCGTTTTGACCTGCACACACCAAACACTTTAATACACAGGATAATTACGCAGGCACAAAACATGACTTTCAATCTAAATAATTAAACGTCATCATATACTATTCACATCGTGCGCATAGTGTATATACCAGCATTAACCACATACCCATATCCATCAGTTGCTGCTGCAGCATGGATCGGGGTGTTGGTACACTGTTAGACCGGTTGATCATGGGACCTCCCATCATTCCCTTGGGAGTTGGATCCATGCCCGGACAACCCATACTTGGGTGCCCGTTAGAACCCCCAGGGCTGCTCGCAGAGCCTGGAATTCTCCAATCACCTGTTCCCATCATAGGTGGCATCTGGTTCATGCCCATTTGCCTGTTAGGACCACCTGTGGAATAAAAAACCTCAAATATTCAATCACTTTCAATAGCAAATCTTAGTAGATGGTGTATATCTCTCTATTAATGTGGAATATTTCGCCTTACCCATGCCTATGTGGCTCTCCAAGCTCTCCTGTTTAATGAGAGAGGATGGAGCACTTCTCCTGCCTGTCCCTCTTGCTCCATTAAATGGTTTACCGTCCACAGACATTGCCCGCTGGAAGGGAACTCGAGCCCCAGGGCCCATACCTCCACCATCACGATCTACAGTAAATGAAATTTTATACATGAGTTGAGTCAGTAATGAAAGCTTCTTCAGATCTCCCAGTATGATTAATATCCCTTGTGGGTATCTGTTGTATAGTGATTTGCAGAGACAAGGTGAGATTTTACCTAGTGCAGAATGGTTGGGACCATTCCCTTTCTTATTATCTCCATCTGCACTTCCAGAATCAGCAAACATACCAGGTTTCAAGCCTCCTAAAATGCTTTCCAGGCTTTGCAACTGTAAGAACAAAAGAAAAATAACTGATTTACAGTATCTGTAAATATTAACAGTTATTCAGCTGTTAAACGTAAAATACAAGCTGATCAAAATGACAGCACATTAAATGCATGTGCACAAAGTGCGTTTTAAAAACTAAACCACTTCTTGCACTCTCACATACCTCATCAGGTGGCTCAATTTTAATCTTGCTATCTTGGCTGCTGGAGTCTGTTTGTGCGATTCCTACTGCACCAAGCCCGCGACTCTCAAGTTCATCCAGTCCTGGTTTGCCCTCAATGCCAATCTCCTTGGTATCATCTTTGTTTAGAAGATAGTGGAGCAGAGCATTTGGCTTTTTTGGACTGTGCTGCTCCTGCTTGACCTCCAACCCTATACCCTCTGAACCCTGGTGCTCAGAGCCAAGACTGACCTTCCCCGTGGCCTCGGCTGTGATTCGTTCCACCTCGTCTGGCGTGTTTCCATTCTGAAGAAGCTTGTGAAGGATCTTGTGCTTTTCCTGCAGAGAATGAGATGAGAGACCCGCGCAGCCCGTAGACGACACACATCCTGAACCATGCTGCACTGTGCTGCCTACCAATGAAGCAGATGATGATGAAGATACACCAGTGGAAGATGGGCTCGTCATGCAACCACCAGCCTCTTTTGAGTCAGAACCAATGGGAGTGGAAGCACGTCCAGGTGGGGGCGCACCAGTTCCTGATCCCAAAGCAAGCTCTTCTGTTGGAGATGTAAGTAGCTGGAGCAGTTTTTTGTGGCCCTTCCCTTCCTGCCCCTTCCTTTGCCCTTCCGCTCCAGTCTGGCATTCTTTGCTACACTGACTATCTGGCTTATCTGTTGATGTTTCTGCTGTGTTTGCATGCTGGTGGTCCGTGCCTGTGCTAGGAGTACCTGCAGGGCTCTTTGTTTCAACTGTATTCTGCCCTTTATTAGCCCCAGACTGGTTTGTTTGGACAGGTTGAGTGGAGTTGATGCTGGGAGAGCTGTCTGATTTGTGTGAAGGAGAGGCGAGAGTGGAGGAAAGAGAGGAGCCTACTCCCTCACTGATAGCCTGCAGGGCATTGAGAGAGCTACTGGAGAAAGTGCTGCCACCAGAAGAGCCACTACTGCCTGTCATTCCAACAGGCCCCATTGGAGAGTGCATGCCTAAAAAAATATATAGTAATGAAAATGTAATAAAAAAAGCAAAATCATTTTACATGGTGCATTTTCAACTCCATAATAATTACAAAAGACATGCATGCTCATACCTCCTGGAGAGAAGGGGTTGGTTCCCATTTTGGGGCTTCCTCGTATCCGTGGAGATCCCATGATGCTCTGCTGAGATGGGTTCATACCCGGGCTACTATGGGATGGACTTGTCATGCCCAACCCATACCCACCACTATGGAAGTGCTGCGAGTGCTGATTCATTCCGGGATGACCCATCTGATTCATCTGGTTCATTTGACTCATTTGATTCATGGGGTTCATCTGGTTCATTTGACTCATTGAACCCATTTGATTCATAGTATTCATCTGATTCATTTGGTTCATCTGATTCATTGCATTCATCTGATTTATTTGATTCATAGAGTTCTGGTTCATTTGATTCATTTGGTGTATTGAATTCATCTGATTCATTCTGTTCCCAGGGCCATACATAGGGCCTCCTCTGGGACCCATATGCCCCGAGTCATTCATGCCATAACCTCTGGCATTGCCCATACCCATCTGCACACCACCTGGAGTCATGTTAATTTGGGAATTATGGTTTGCGCCACCGATTGCTGGGGAGCGCATTACACCTCCTTGGTTTGGCCTGTAACCATTGTGTTCCCTAAAAAAAGGAAATAAGAGTCGGTGAGACCAAATAAGAATCTAATTGTGGGAGTAAGTTAACATAATAGCTATAAATCAATGCAGATCTGAATCAATGTCATCTATAACATGTTCAGCAAGTTAAATGTATTTTCAAGACATAAAGACTTGAATCAATAGGCAATACAGTAATGGAGCCACTAATAACACTGCTGGCAAATACATGGGCACAAGAGATATCAACAGTAGTGTTATAAAATTACAGTGAATACTAAAAGGAATACATTTGAAAAACTTGAATATCTATGATAAAAGTCTCCATGTTTTAAAAAATAAAAGGAAGCGGCAACATGATTTTATTTAACAATTTATGAACTTAAATTCCCTTATATTAAAAGTTTGTTGAAGTGTATAATATTATTAATTCTGCAGTCACTACAGAATGGTATGAAAAGCAATTTACATGCCAATCTGGGCGTGAGGGCAGAACAACCCTAGACAGGGCACAATCCATCATAGGGCGCAAACACACACATTTACACACTAATGGGCAATTTAGAGACACCAATTAACCTATAATGCATTTGGAAATGCAGATGTCATGGAAATAAATGTATCCATAACCAAATGCATAAAAACTAAGACGTCTACACAGTACAGTTCCATATTAAAAGGAATAACTAGTGCAAACCTTTGCAGCAGGTGAGTGGAGAGGTAGCTGTGAGGTTCGTTGGTGGATGGGTTTCTACAGAGCTCGCTGCGTGTCTGTGCGGTCACTGGGGTTCCGTCAGAGAGGGAAAAGTGGTACAGTGGAGTCTCTGCTCGACCACGTATGCAAGCTAGAGAGAAAAATTTTCACAAATAGGTTTTATATGTTGTTCATATTTATTAATAGTTTTATTGACACCGTCTACTCCTAATGTATGGCAACAAGTGCAGCTGTTGCTAAAACACTGGTACCACACCACAGGGCCCCAACAATAAGTCCGCTGTCAACATCTCAAGTCAATCTGCTTACGCATATCTGGTAAATTCTATCTTTTGCAATGCACAGGACAGCTTAAGTACGTACAGTATTTGCAAACCGACTGTGATGCAACCACCAATTCGGGCATTTTATCCGAGACCACATGCCACCAGCCAGTTGTTCCTCATCCAGAGATTTTGATATTTGTTTAAAAATAGTTCTTGCATTGCAAAACGTTATAGGTTCTTCTAGATTCGCACTTACCGTCCTGGTAGTGCCGTTTGCAGGACCATGGCTGGCCTTCACTGTGGTGCAGGAACATCTGCAAACATCTGCGCACCAGATCTTCCCAGCCGGGACGCATAGTGGTATGTAAAGAGCTCTGATGCTCGATCTCAATTAGCTTAC
>JAOUQT010000001.1:4458181-4483220 GCA_025769995.1 Xyliphius kryptos | reverse complement strand
GAGCAGCTTCCACAGCGCCCAGGGAACAACCAGGGGTTAGGCGTCTCAGGGCCTTATATAGAAACATTTGACAAGAACAGGGATGTGGGGACATTGGGCTGGTCTCCACAAAGACACTTTATATTTGTTTTCTTTTAACTCATACAGTAGTTTGATGTAGCAATTACATAATGCGTTATTGCAATAAAGGGTCCTCACAAGCACAGTAAGACCAACATGTGTGAGTGTTGTTAGCATAGGCTTGCCTTGTGAATGACCCCTCGCAGAGTTCAGCGGAAACCTCTAAGAACAGGCCATCAGGTCACACACACTTCCCCTTGGCCTCGCACACATACACACAGACGCCACCCCCCCCACCCTTCTCTTCCGCACAAACAGAGCCACGCATTCCTATATGAGCTCATCATTCCCAAGTCAAACTGCGGGACCAAGCGTCGACTTTACACAACTTGCTGCAAAGCTTGCCCAGACATGTGCAAAACACAGCAACACACACACACTTTATACAACACAACAAACTCTCAGTCATCATCCCCACCATCCCCCTTCTCTATTCGGCATCTCTTGCTGCATTCAGTCTCCTCAACCATCCGTTTTCCATCCCGTTCCCCGCCCCCTCCTCTGTTTTTCCTCACCTTTGCAGCAGTGGAGAATGATGACATCCACTCTGTTCCACCTCACATCCTGCAAAACACACACAGAGTTAGGGGCTAGATGCCATTTCAGGAATAATGTCAGGATAAAGTTTTTTTTTTACATAATTGCAGCTCAGAGCTTATTTTGGATTTCCTGCTGAAATAAAGAAATTAAGTGTTATATAACCTGTTTCTATAGAGAAACAAAAAGTAGATCAGAACATTTTGGGTTTTATTGGTCCGAGAAGCAGCACATGTTCACTTACCTTTGAGTGATTATGTGGATGCTTCAGTTGAAGACCCAATCACAAAGGGCATTCACAGCTTCTCCACTGTTCCAGAGAGATAAAAAAAAAAAAGAAATTAGTGACATTCATAAATTTCTCACTGTTTAGAAGTAAGAATTTGTTTCTTACGATGGCACTAACCTATAAACCTATAAAGTTCTCTTTAATCGTTTAGAGAAAGCATATGCTGAACCTGGATTCACTCTTATTCACTCACGTTTATCCCCAAATATTTGTCCACAAGGGGGTGCTGTTGTGCTTCACACTCAACAACACAGAGTCCAGTTTTTAAAGATTTTGTGTGAAATTAAAGATGTTTATTTTATCTCAATTAATTATATTTTTTATTAGAATAAAGTGCAGACCTCAGGAAATTCTCATTCATGCCATTTACTACCAAATAATTTGAAGCCAATCAAATTCCCTTTTACACGTAGCCTGTTTTAAGGTGTGTGCAAACTTGGCGGTTAATACGTTGCAATACTGACCCAAATGTTATGAGATTAAATCCCAAGTTGACCCTTGTATATTCATTCATTTTCTATACCCGCTTAATCCCAATTCTGGGGTCACGGGGAAGCCGATGCCCAACCAGCAACTCTGGGCGCAAGGACACGAACAACCATAGACAGGGCCAATTCATCGAAGGGTGCACAAACACACACACAAACGGGCAATTTAGAGACATCAATTAACCTAACATCGCCCAACACGGGGCTCGAACCCAGATGCTCTTGTTATGAGGCTGAAATACTAACCATTGTGCCATCGTCCCGCCCAACCCGGGTATAAAATTAGATAAACGTGGATTAGAGCACCTGCCAAATGCAATAAATTACAATGTAAAAATTACATAATTCATTGTTAGTCATAGTTCCTGGAATGAAACTGCTTGCACTTGTCACAAGTACTCACAAGTGTGTTTCAGTAACAGTTCTGATTTCCAAAAACAATAAAGTACTAGCAAGCTGGTTAGTCATATTCTTCAATAAAATTAATTCTATTAGTGTTTGTGAATTGTGGTGTTAGGACATGTTCTTACTGGAAAGGTATAAACACCTGGGCTGTGTGATACAGAGAAACAACAGAACTTGCATGCCTGTACAAACGGGGACTAGTTAAGCTAGTTAGACACGCTTGTAGTTACAACACCTCAAGAGCATGGTGTAAAAAAAAATTATTGGATTGAATCTTTTGGATAGTGTCTAAAGTGTCCATGCCAATAGTACGGCTTGTTGAACTATACTTTAATATTAGAATTTCAAATACTGCTGTGAAACATTTGAATATCCTTTATAACACACCCACAGACGACAGTGCAACCCGTGGAATAATATACAGGACTGAGTAAAAGCCCCATTTCTGAATTACTTAAATAAAAACTTATTACTTTTTCAACAAAACTGTTAAAGACAATTGATGTGTGTGTCAGTAAAGAAATTAATATATTAAAAAAACAGCACTTTGTAGACACTTTGCTATGTTTTGCTGCAAAAAGGAAGCAAGAGCCTTAATCAAAGATCCAGAATAGATGCGTCAAACTTTACAAGACACTCAGTAAAACAAGCAGCTAGTTATTGTAGAGTACTGTAAAAAAAACTTGCCTTCTAAAAATAAATAATACATTTCTACATAACAGAAAATTATATAATGTTCAGTAAAAAATTGTTTGAGTACAGATTATCTTGGAGCATCTTGAAGAAATTGACACAGTTATTCTGGGGACTTTGACCGCCACACTTGCATCTTTATTTGCGGAAAAACACATCAGCCTTCATTAAAAAGTTATGTTTGAAAATCTAGGGGTTACAGAGCGGTGCAGTGGTACTGCTGTCGCTTCAAAATAATTAGCAAGAGACCGAGTTGAATCCCCCGGGTAGGGCAACCTGAGAAATTTCCCAATACAGTCTTAAAAGCATGCATGCTAGGTGAACTTAAGACAGTAAATTGTCTGGTCCTAAGCGTGCTTTAGGAAGGGCATTCAGTGTAAAAGAAATGTGCCAGATCACTGTAGTGCCCCCTGGTGGCAGGCAAAAGCCGGATAAATGTTTGGAGATCTAAAATTAATTCTGTAGTGTCTCAATAATGCAGAAGCTATAAAAATAGACACTTCTAAATTCGTTTTTTTTTACTTAAATAACAAGGTGCCAGAGTTTTTTTTTTTACCATACTGTACATTCATACTAATAAAGTATTTTTTGCCAAGTTAATTATCAGATCAACTAGCCTAGCAAAGCAAAGCTCTGAGGCTTTAAACGTACAAGTTCGGCGAACTGATTATCGCTGACATGTGGAGATTACATTGTGTTGTCACGATCTGAGCTGAAACTCTTGCTCACCAAACCAGTTTTGCAGAAGACAAGTGAGAAAACCAGTTAACAATGTAAAAATAGGACTAGTCATGCAAAATAAATGCCAAGCCAATACTTTTTACCCAAACACTAATACTTTTAAATATAAGCATTTCAAGTTAATTTTTAAGATTCTAGCAATTAAAGAAAACGATGCCGCATATGCTTTAAAATATTTTTAATGAAAAATTAATTTTTAAAAATGAATCGCACTCATAGAATAATATGTAACTATATCAAAGCACACTATCAAAACATGTATTGACTACTAAAATAAAAAGAAATTAATAAATAAATGCAGCATTTAGTCACAGAATGCAAAAGGTTTCACTTTCTCTATTGAAGCTTCATATAAAGTGCAGCTGCCTTTGTGGCAGAATTATCTAGAATGTCCGAAACAGGAAGAAGTAAAAGCAGGCATCCTGTTTATGTCCTCTTCACACTTGCTGCGCACACAAACACACACACACGCACACGTCATCACTTCCTTCTTCTATTAAAAGCCTGCGTGAGCTGCGTCGACAACCGTGTTAACATACCGAGCTGCACAGCTGCCTGACAGCCTTCGCTCCATTTCTGGTTCATGTTACTTTACCCTCTGTCTGTTAAATATATAGTTATGTCATTTAAATCACTTTATTTCAATGAAGACCAGGCCATGACGTGCCCGGGGTACGATTTTGTGTCGCCTGGGTTTCCGTCTTCATTTCCCACCATTCCCATGTAACACACGGCACGTACCTGTATTATTTATGGAGCTGCTTCCTGTCATTATGCTAACACACACTGCTTGTGAAGCCTCAGAGAGCTTCCGTACACAGATTACTGCTGCACCCCTACAGGCCATGCCCAGTCAGAACATTAAGCTAAAGGCTAAGCGGGGCTACTGTGCACAAACAAAATGAAACACACAGACACACACATACACAAACACCTGAGCAGTAGCGTGAATATGTATGCAAATATGTACGAAACATGTAAATAAGGTGTATGTGGCTTGAAGATGCACCTTTATCTCAGAGAAGCGAGAAAATGTCATTTTAAATTCAAGGCAATATGCAATAATAACATGTCTTTAATGCACAACCATCTCTGCAATAGCATAAAAGATTTGCTCTCCGTCCAAATTTTAGGAATCAGGGTTTCCAATCACTTCCATGGACAGAGGTGTATAAATTCATGCAAACTGTTTTTACAAACATTTGTGAAAGAACTGGTCGCTCTCATGAGCTCAGTGAATTCCATCTTAGAACTGTGATAGGACACCACCTGTGCAACAAATCCAGTGGTAAGACTTCCTCACATTTAATATTCCACAGCAACTGTCAGCTGTATTATAAGAAAATGGAAGTGTTTGGGAATGACAGCAACTCGGCCACAAAGTGGTAGGCCACGTAAACTGACAGAGTGGGGTCAGCGGATGCTGATGCGCATAATGCGACGAGGTCGCCAACTTTCTGCAGAGTCAATCACTACAGACCACCGAGCAGCTAAATTTTGGAGTCAAGGCAGGGGAACGAATACACTGGGCTATATAGTGTATATAAAAGAATATTCATAAAACCACTGCAATTACTTTCATCCTGCTAGAAACCGCTACCTGAGGCTTAGCTGACAAATTTATTTTTGATAATTTATTTAAAAGTCTGTGAAAATGTTATATAAAAATCACTGACCAAAGGAAGGTTACTAACCGCTTACGGTTTGCCATCTTGGCAGACTAGCAAATAAGCTTGAAGTGCAATGTGGCACAGTCGCGCAGTGGTAGTGCTGTCGCTCAACAGCAATAAGGACCCAGGTTTGATCACCAGATGGGACGACCTAGGAAATTCCTATTTGGAGTTTGAATGTTCTCCCCATGCTCGTGTGAGTTCCCTCCGGGTGCTTAAGTCCCCCTCCCCACAAATTCTATGCTAGGTGAATTGAAGTAAAAAATGTGTCCGGTCCCAAGCCCGAAAGGGTAAAGATTGCATCATGAAGGGCATCCAGCGTGAAACGTGTCAGATCAGAAATGCGAATGACTTGCTTTGTCAACCCCTAGTGGCAGGAAAATCATTATAATTCACTCATTGTGACCATGTCATTACAATAGCTATTTTCAGCCATTAGTGAAAATAATGCCTGATACTGAGCAGTTGTATTTCTGAATTTGCTCAAATCTGCTTTGTTGCTTTGGGTTGGGCCTGTGTAGAATCCTTATAGTCGTAGGCATGCAATAATTTGTAGTAAAAACAATGACAAGCTGAGCCTATTCAAATATGAGGGTTTTCTTCTGTAGTGTTTGCATATATGAGTTATACCACCACCTACTGGCACCCAAGGATTTCACCAGTGTTTGTGAATCTGTGATGAGTTCAAAAAATTATTTTGTATGAATGCCAAATGTTTTGAAAGAGCATAAGAAAAGCTTGTTTTCCAAACATTTCATTGTGACGTGAATAGTATCTTATTTACAGGTGGTCAATTGTGTAAAACTACACAATAACTACACAGATTTGTATAGTGACCTTATATAAGCGATCCAACTAAAGTTCCTATATATGTTGTCTTCATATAATTAGCATATTAGACATAAACTGTTCAAGCAAGTTTCCAAATAATCTCAAAATTAACACTGATTTCTGGTAATAAATCAAACATGCAGAAAGCATTCAGTTATCCAGTTAAAAAGAACATTGTAGAGTTCATGGCCACTTTAAATAATGCATTTGTGTACCATGTGCTAAACATATGAACTTTTAAAACGAATGATGAAGTGGAGAACAAATGAGAACCAGAAACTGCAGTGTGTCATAAAACATTGATTTCAGAGGGTTTATTTTATAGATGAAAGTTAGCACACTGCATGTAACTGATAAACAAAGTATACACATGTTGTAAGTAAACATCTTATGTCTACTACGTATGGCGACATGACACGAAAGCACCAACGAAAGCCATTATTTTATAGGGCTCAGTGTTGCTGTCGAAGAGTGTAACTTGTACATCAAATCACCCGAACATTAAAACATGAGCGGCACATGCTTTCCACATGGGATTGATCATTATTGCATATCAGAAGTGAATAATTCAAAGTGAAAGTAACTAGATGCTGGAGAGAGAGACAGAGGGAGAAAATGTTTGTATCGCTGTGTTTGTGTGTATCCTGCTGTGGTGTCGAGTAGTGGCTCATTGAGGCCCAGAATAACTGGGACATTCTGGCAGAGCCTGAAATACTGCATGAAATGTGAGCTGAGGCACACTCTCCGAACAACAAACATCTCACACACTTATAAACACACACACACACAAACATACAGTCATCCCTGGGCAAAACCTCTGGAAACAATGTTCTGTCTTTTTTCCGTCTTAAACAAAATGGAGCACACAATAAACAAGTGGTTGAAAACTAAGCACTAGTTTGGCACAAACATGCGGACACCTAATCAAATTTCACTCAATAATTCCGTCATCATTCGTTCTCAAGAAAAAGAAAAGCAAATGAAGGATGGGAGGGGAGAAAATGGGAAAATATAGGCCATGAAAAAGACAACTAAGCATATTCAAGGTTCTGCAGGTACCAGCAATTCTGATTTAATGCTTTTTAATGCCCTTTTAATGCCATTTTTAACATTGCTAATGCTATAATCATACATGCACACACAAAAAAAATTAAAATAATCAGACATGGGTGTTTTATTTTCTGTAGACTTGTTTAATCATTCATCAAGCACAAATGGTCCCCAGTTGCTAACTGCAGATGATGTTCTTGAAATATGGGCAAGTCGTAATTATAATGTAACGTGTGAAAGTTTCAGTGATGTGCCATGTGCAACTTGATAACTAAAAAAAACGTGCAGAAATACATCAACTAGTATAAAAATAATTTAAAAACAGACTAACTAGTATAATTCCAATACTTTTTTAAAGCGTTGCCATAGGCTATGACACCTAAGTATAAACAAAATGTACAAAATACCATGTTACTTTGAAAAAGTTTCAACATGCCAAAACACCTCTAGTTATACATACTAGATTTCTGAAAACATACAACATCTGAAATCACAATATTTTATTAAATAATAAAATATATTTCATGCTTTTAAATTTTAGTTATAGCATATGTAAAGTTTTATTTATTTTTATTTGTTTGCTCTTGCTCATAAGCAACAACCTCTATAGGGATTTTGCACACTGGACGCGCCACTTTAAAAGATTTATTCCAAAAAAATTAGCAAAGAACTGACATGACATTTTTACTCAGTTCTTTTTTTATTTTTATTTTATTAACTTTGAGAGCGCGGGCGGAGAAACTAGAACTACAGCCACTATAAAGTACAATAAATACAGGACCTAGAGTAACTTAATGAAACAAACACAATGTATGATGGCATCCTTTATTAAATAATAAACTGTTATTGTTTGCACTTCTATTTTGGCAGCATTATAAGAGGAATGCAAAATGCTCTTATAGGTAAATAGAAACGTTTTACAGCGGGACATGGTTATTATATTTTATTCCTTACATAACACTGAACGTGTAAAATGTTTAAGTTTAAAAAAACATGCTTATGGCTATAGCTGACATTGTTTAATGGATGAAAAGCACAAATCTTGTGGAAAACAGCACTAAACCACGAGTAAGCGAGATTGTGTTTGAGCCATAATTAAAGTATTCCTTAAAGTACTAGGGTGAGTCAGTTATATTAGAACTTCTTTTAACAACGCTTTACTCATGAGGTTGCCTTATTCCCAGTCCGTGCTTTGTAGGTTTGAATGTTGTGTCATTTCATTTCTGCCTGAGGTGCAAGAAAAAAATGGCTGCCCTCCTTGTGATTTGCACGAAGGAAGAGCAGCATGCAGTGAGTTGTATTTTTTGTTGTCTAAGGGTGTCATGTGCAGATAGTTATCATCGACTTAGTGCACAGTATGAATTATTTGCAAATCAAACATGGCTCCGCCCTTGCAACAATCCAGGAAAGACTTTTTTGAAAAGTTGATGTGAGAGGGAAAACGAAACATTTTCCCTCTAGCTTATGATATTTTCCATCACCTTTTTGGTCCCCTGAAAGATGCCCAACAAAGACAGAGGTGCATTAATAGCTTGCAGCTCAGCACAAAATATTTTTAACAAGAAAATACAAAACCTATCTGACAGGTCGACAAAGTGTAAGGACAATTAGAAAAATAACGTCAAAACCATGCAGCATGTTTTTGTCTTTTTTGAAAGTTGGGTAAAATTAATTGCACAGCAACATTCCAGATTATTTGACAAACCCTTGTAAAATATTAAAGATTTGCTTTTTGAATACTTTTCAAATTGTTGCTATAATTTCATACAGTTGCAGTACAAACACCTTGTCGGGACACATTCCACTCACAACCTAATGATTTTTTTATTCCTTACATAAACCTGCTAATCATTTCTGGGCGAAAAATAATCATATTTTTAGACTATAGCTGACAATGTGCTACAAATACGCAAAGTTATAATAGATACGAAGAACAAATGCACCACCTTGTGAAAAATATTTAGGCGCTGAACAGTCGCACAAAAAAAGTATTCCGTTAACCACAATAGAAAATAAGCCATAGATTCAGATACAGAACAATGAGTACACGTGAACAAGCCTTATCTTTTCCATGATGGATGAGAATGATAATTCATTTCAAAAGCAGCAAGTTTTAATATTTGAGGAAACATCTTAAATATATGCTCTACAAAAAAAAAAAAAAAGAATCAAAATGCAGCAAGAAAAAAAGTAATCAAATTGTTGGTTGCCTAGAAATTCACAGGTTTAGCTTTTAGTTAACCTGACTGCAATATTTTTCTGCGATATATTAAAATATCCTGGTTAATCCCATATATGACAGTGATGCAGCCTGGACTGTGCGACTATTTTTGCAAACTATTTTTCCAGTTGCTGGATCATGTGAATATGTCGATTCATCAAAACTTATAAACACTCATGTGGATGGAGTATGCCTGGTAAGGAATTCTCATAGCAAACATTCAAGCGGTTTAGTTATACAATACTCAGGTCCTGAAAAAGCCAATTACTCAATAACACTTAAGAATGGACTTAATATTTCGGGAAGTATGATTCTGTAGGAAAATAATCAATGTCAGATGACAACAATATGCTGCAGATTTTTAATGCTTTGATACAAAAGAACTAACAACTCCTGGAACGACATGTGCCCACTTAAAATCTGCCATGGCTCTGCCTATGCAATAATTCATGACAGCGATGCTTGCACCTCAACCCAAAACATTTTGAATGAAGCAACATGACAAAATGTATAAATGTAAGTTGACTCGAATAAACTTTACAGCCAAAAAATGCGGATAATGTTTGACTCACTCTCATAGTTACCTTTCATGTCGATGAAACAAGTTCATTCTTGCTTTCATGTTTGGTTGCAACTGCAAAAAAAAGTCATTCCCTCACCAGCCGCTCTTCATTTCTTTCTCATATTCCCATGTAGTAAAAATTTTACAGTCTATTTTAAAACATTCATAATGAAGACTCCTATGAATGTTGAGAATTATCTCCTTACAGTAAACTACATAGTATCAACAATGACCGTTTATGAAACATATTTTATGGTGCATACTATATGTGTACACCAAGTGTCATTACTATAGACACCATAGACATATCAGACTATCTGCTTTAATAGGTACCTGAGAGTTCTAGCCATAAAGATCAACATGTACTGACAATAAGATTAGAGTATTCAACAGTCCTCTAAGAACATATACAAAAGATCCATATTTTCAATATTCAACATCCATATTTTCCATGAACTGATTGGTTCTGCATAAAAAAGCATGTTAGAACAACCCCCTATTCTCTATGCCCCCCTCTTCACGTTTTCTTTCCTCAGTACCTCCCTGTTGAAAAGCCATATGCTGGCCTCTCCTCCCTCCATCTCCTAGCCAAGTTAAAACTGCAGACTGCAAGCTAGAGAGAGAAAAAAAAATCAGGAGAATGAGCATGTGTGAGTGGGTAAAAGAGAGAAAGGGAGAGAAAGAGAAGCAACCACAGTATAATCACCTCTGCATGAAAGAGGGAGTGATAGAGGAATAAAAAAGGTGGGGGAGAGAAAAAAGGGGAGAGGCAAAAGGCAAGAGTCTATTTTATGCAGATTCATTCATTAATCTATGACAGAGGCTGCTTTCATCAGGCTGACAGGAGAAAGAAGCGAGGGAGAGAGAAAGCGGGAGAGAGAGAGAGGGGTTGAGGGAATGGGAAAAGGCAGAAAAGGAAAGGGCAGGAAAAAATAAATAATCTAGAAAGAGGAAAAGAAGGGGAAAAAAAACATGGGAATGATGCTATTACAGTCATGCTTCAGTTTTACCAAGTGAGCTAATGTTGCATTACCTCTAAACAAACACTCGCAATAAGTGAGGACAAAGCACCACCCCCAAGGATCTAATGACAATGCCCATCCATTCCACCATACTATATGATAATTAGGGTGCATCACCTGTGGATTGGGCAATAGGAACTGTGTGAATGCCATCGGAAAACACACACAGTAAGGACTGCATGCCTTCATCATTAAAATGGGAACTAGAGCATCAGAACATATTAGAATTAAAAAAAAAATTCAAAAAGCATGAGGACCAAGCTAAAATGTCATCACATCTAAGGCTAAAAACCTGAGCCAGTGCTAAAACGAATAGTAGCACACACACACACACACACGTTGGCAAGCAAATGGAAAAGGCAGAGGGTGGGCCTCATTTTACCTCATAAAAAGCCCATTTTAAGAGCTTTGCTTCACTCTGAAAAACATCCATGGCTTTTTGAACCCGTTCAGAAGAGAGAGAAAAAAGTGAGAAAGAAAAAAGAGAAAGGAAGAGTAAGCGGGAGGGGAGTGAAAACGGGACAGAGGGTATAACGCAAATTAAAAACACCGCATTGCTCGTTCTCTTTTCCCCCCCTATAAAGTCAGTGTTGATGGCTCTAAAAGGTTCTTATTCTATTCAGTGTGTAGTTGTGCTGATTCCTCTCTCTCCGTGTCTCTCTCACTCACTGTCGTAGGAAGCATGGCCTCGGCTCCTCGCTGGCGCTGGGCGTTCCTGCATGCCTCCTGCAGGGTCAAAAGTTTACCGTGGTTTTAATTTCACCTTTCCTCAGCCAATAGCAGCGAGGCGGCCAACCTTTAACCCTTGCAAAAGAATTTGACTGCCAGAAAGAGTGCTAGCTTGCTCTCTCTATCTCTCCCCCTCTCTCTCTCTCTCTCTCTCATATTTCCCTCTCCTTGCCACCCGCTGCTATCTTTACCTTTTCTTTAAGCACTGTTTCTTTCCCTTTCTCAAGGTCATGGTTGTTTGGAAGCAATGAAAAATGAACAGAATAAAAACAAAATCTTACCACAGTCCAATGATAAATACAACATCCTTAAGAGACTAATTCCTTTGTTTACTTGATGACTTTATAAAGTGCTTTATTTATTTACATTGAAAGCATTTGAAATGCCAATGGTATCTGCAATTTTCCAAAGCTTACATGTTATCTCATTTATACAATTTAGCAGTTGAGGGCTAAGGGCCAAGTGCAGAGACTTTGTTGGAATATGAATCTTTGCACTTCAGGTCAGTTTTTCAACATTCTAACCCCCGAGCTACTATTGTCCAGTAAGTGATATGGTTTTATGATTAATGGCCACTTCATACTGATGGCATATCTTGGACATGTATGTTTTCTTGGATCACTTATGCAAATGATTTGTCTTATCTCATTCCGCAGCTGCTCCGACGTAGTCTCTATGGCTGAATACTTGCAACCCTTTTATCTTCCCTATTCACAAATCGAATTATATAGTTTTCATAGCGAAGTGAGCTGAATGCCCTTTGCTGACCCTTTGGAAGTGACCTCAGCCCATAACCCCCTCTATGTTTGAGCTTGCACACAGCCTAACACTATTAAAAGCGTGTTTAAATGACTTATGAACGCTGAGCGCACAGAAGGGTCGCAAGGGGTAGGAGCCCTCGGGAACGCAAGTGACAGATCCACAACTTCCCAAAGCATGCATCCAGCATCTAACCATCTACTAAATCGAGTTTGCACCACCAATATGGTTAAACGCCTTTTTTGAACCTTTTAAGGGTTACATTTTGTTTCTGCCTGGAAATTAATTGAGGTATGAGAAAGCAGGCAGCTGGCACAAGGCTATGCAAAGTGCACCTCGAGAAAGCAGTGGGGAATTTGTAATTCTCTTATCATATGGCTGTAATGTTTTCAAGTAAAGGGTTAAATAAAGGTTAACGTGTGCACTGATCACGTGCACCAACTATTGTGTAACTCACAAGTGTACTCAGAAATAACACTTAGAGCCTAACCTCATATAATGAATGTAATTGTAAAAGCTTATAAATCTAAAAAAATGCTTTACGTGCATTTTAATTTCAGTAGAGTAAAACTACCCTGAACAATCCCTGAATTAGGAACAATTGGCAACTATTGTTAGCATACATTTTAATTCATTACAGCATCTAGACTCCTTGAAGTGACCCATGTCTATTGCAGCAGCAGCTCTCACCTTGATCGTTTGAAACTAATTTGGCTTGATGTTCCTCCACTATTGGTACACCTATTATGATATGGAAGAAGGCAACAAGTGAAGCTGATGCTAAAACACTGGCACCACACTTCTGAGTTACACATTTTTGTTGACCATGTTGCTCTTTTTACCCATTGTTGGTAAACATTACCTTCAGCCGGACAGTGGACAGATCAACACCTTATATAAAGAGCAGTCTGTAATGTAACCAACAACTGGGGCACTTCATGTGCAGCCTACCAGGTGTTCCTATTCAGTGATCGTTCAGTGATAAAACGCCATAGAAAATGTGTAATCTAAGAAAAAAATAATCAAATAAAAAAACAATTAAGCTGTAACTCTGAAACTACCACTAAACTACATTAATCCCTTTCCACCCATCTTGCCTATTGCATAGCTGCATGGTTTATTCGCCAGAAGAACGGGTGGAGTTTTCCGGAGCCAACAGAAGCTGGACCGTGACAGCCACCACTCAGCACAATCTGCCATGATAATGAGGCAGGTTAAAGGGCGAGAGGTTTTCAGGCTTTTTTCAGCTCTAAAACTAGATAACCCCTGACCCATGGATGAGTCGCACGCTGCTGAAGGTGTGTGGCTGGAAGCTTTCTCAAGTGAACCATGGTGCTTTTTGGCCAGATAGCAGATCCAGGCAAGCCCAGGTAAAGGGTCAGGGGGTCATTTGCCACCATTGTGGACATTACTTTTGTTCCGATTTGAAATGGATCACCTTCATAACAAAGAAAGGGTCCTGAGGTGACGAGTAGAGAGGAACACAAATGGGAATGTAAACACCTATAAGGTGTGTGATTTTGATCTAATCCTATGATAGATGGCAATAATGGTGATAAGGGATAAAGCATAAAAGCAGGAATTTTTGCTTCAATATTAAGTTTTACATAAATAATAACCAGATGCACATGTGACGAATAAAAACATATTTATAAATGTAAATGTCTTATATCGGGGTTATCTAGGAATACAAAACCGAATATGGCCACAAGTGCAACATTTGACCAAAAGCAATCAAAGAAACATTTGGTTATACGGTACTGAAATGGAAAAACCCAAAAAAAATGCTAAATACAATGTGAGTGCAATAAATGAAACCACACTTACAGTCAGAATGTGTCCGTTTGTGTAATTACCCAACTTGAATGGATTTAATATACACGTAAATTCTACTGTGTGGCCCAGCACTTCAAATATTTTCCATATGTGGCCTTCAGGTTAATATAAAAAAAAAAAACCGGACAATGCTGGATTAAGATCATTGCAATGGGTATATACACTCACCTCCCACTTTATTAGGAAAACCTGTTCCATTGGTTAACACAATTATCTAATTCGCCATGTAGAAGTGGTCAAGACAACTTGCTGAAGTGTAAACCGAGCATCATATTAGGGAAGAAAGGTGATTTAAGTGACTTTGAAAGTGGCATGTTTGTTGGTGTCAGACAGCCTGGTATGAGTATTACAGAAACTGCTGATCTATTGGAATTTTCATACACAACCATCTCTATGGTTTAGTTTAATATTTCAAAAACAGAAAATATCCAGTGAGTTGCAGTTAAGTGGAAGAAAATGCCTTGTTGATGTGAGAGGTCAGAGGAGAATAAGATGATAGAAAGGCAATAGAAACTTAAATTACCGCCTTTTACAACCAAGGAATCTTTTGAAAGTCAGTTCTGATGGCAAGGGGATCAAACTTTATACTAGCAAGTTATATCTAATAAAAGTGGTAATAAAAGTGGTGTGTGTGGACTAAATAACCAAATATGCTTATAATAATATAAAGGCTTGTTTCAGAAAAATCCTAATGACATTTACCAGTCATGTGTGAACAGAGCGACTTAACCATGGGACAGATAATTGAAACCCAGTATATTTGGTACCAGTGTTTCAGCAATACCTGCATTTGTGGGTTTTTCCTGAGCCACGGTATCACCTAGACAAAGATCTAAAAGGTGAGCATCAAATTATTGAGGTAAACTAATAAGGATTCTGCAGTGGGCCTGTCGACTAGTATATTGTGGAGTCTATACTCCGACATATGATTAATAAGGTGAGACAAACTGTTATTATTTTTCTGGTGTCCCTAATTCAGTGACGGTTCAGTGCAGAAATGTCAGCTTTCTGAACAGAAATTCCAGACATAACATTTTAATTTCAAATAATATTATTCCCAAAATTCCCAATTACATATATAGTATATTCTGCATTGTATGCTTTATTAATAAATAATGAGTTTGGATCTGTTTATTTATGTTTGGATTCTGTTATTCTGCTAGCCCAGTTGTTTTCTGGTTAGTACTTCAAACCTACAGGAAAAAAAAACAAGTCGGGTTCTTATCTACACAGAGAAGCTAATAAGTGAAAGAGTAAACAGATCTCACGTACACCGTGTACCATCCTCGATGTGAAACAATGTATGACTACAGAACTCCAAATGCTGGCTTTTCTTATGGAAACATTCCGTTAACGCTTAAATACAATTGCATTTTTATACAGCATCTAATCTGGGTTAAAAAGTGCAACTATAATAATACAACATTTAAGAATAAATGCATCATCTCAACCAACATTTTATTGAATTTATGCAGAATGAGCTGTAATTAGTCCCAATGATTTTCTCTGTAATTATGCACGTACATTGATAAACGGCCAATTACCCATAAATGATCGAAGCATTTCTTATGGCAAAACAATACATTAATTGGTGTTTGAATCGTTCATCCAAAGCATAGCATGTGCTAAATCCATCTAGAAAAGAATCTCCATGAATTATTTACAGACGAATTTGAGGTCCATTTACTTAGTCTGGTCATTTTGTTTCAAATAGTATGCGCTCACCTGCCTTGACTCACATATTTAGCCGCTCGACCATGGAACCCCATTCTATAAAGCTCTGTGCATTGTTCTTGAGCTAATCTGAAAGCCACATAAAGATTGTAGTGATTGCAGAAAGTTTTCAACCTCTTCGCACTATGCGCATCAGCACCCGCTGACCCCGCTCCGTCAGTTTACGTGGCCTACCACATAGTGGCCGAGTTGCCACTTCATTTCCAAACACTTCCATTTTCTTATAATACAGCTGACAGTTGACTGTAAAATATTTAGGAGCGAGGTGGAAATTTCACGACTGGATTTTTTTTACAGTACTGTACAATATTTATCTGCCATGTTTTACTAAGTGACTTGGAGCTTCTGACAGTTCTTCTGGAGACTGTCATTCTTCTTTTTTGCAGTAAAATCCAGTGGTCTATTATAAAAAAAAATAAGATGTGCAATACTTTTGCACAGTACAGTATATAAACAGATTAATTAATGTGAAGCGAGAACAGGCTGCCGGTACTTCTCGAAATAAGCTTCCTTGCCTTTTTCAAGCACTTACTGTACTTAGTGTCATGCCTGTACCTTGTGTCATGCCTGTACCTTGTTAGTAATTACCCAAAAGCGCAACGTGCAATGTTTCTGAGGTGATTAAGAGTTATATTACACCATATTACATTGCCAAGCCAGTCTGATAATTACTTTTAGCACCTGACGCCTATAAAATCTGCGACTGTCTAGTTGTTAATTGTACTAAAAAATCTCGGCAATGATTTTTCCTGAAAAAGTCCCGCCCTAATCTTCTTCAGAGACATTTTAAAAAAACCTACACTGACATTCCACTTAGATCCGCACCTTATTTTTTTCACCTCCCTTAATTACACTTCTCAGAACAGCGATTCGCCGAAAGCAACCAACACCCCTACCGAAAGTGCGTAAACACGCCAATGTTCTGAGCAATTTCTGATCACCTGAAAATCACGGCTCTGTAATGTTTATAATGTTTGCTGACATTTTATTTTGTGCCACAACTCTTCGAATTTAACAGAATTAGGGTGATGTACTTGCTTTCCTTTAATTAACATCACACAAAGCAGTGCACCGTCTGCCTCGCTGCCTTGACAACAGACCACAAACAGGAGTGACATCATGGAGCCATGTCGACGTAACAAGAGACATTAGAGCAAGGAGTCTCACTCACCACAGCGCAACCTTTCAGAAGGGCTACGTGGGCTATTCTTAGCAACCACGCTCGTGATGATAGCTTAGCAGAATCGCAGTCAGAGCATGATATGCAGTTTAGTCATTACTTGCACACAGCTGTTAAAATTGTTAAATGCAATGTGCTATCGTTTATGCAACAGTCTAGGACACATCAATGTCACGCACCAGTCTATAAATAATAAATAGCGTTAATTAATTATGCAAATACTAGCCGACACTTAATTCTGCACCAATATAACCTTTAATCAAATATGGCTACAGAACCCCATTTAAAGATGACAGTTTCGATTGCATAGCAATTCAGAAGGAGAAGGGGGATTGTTTATAACTCCTTTTGAATATCTGTGAATTTTCAGACAAAGCACATAAAGTAGAGCGTGTTAATAAGACATAAAATGCACCCGTTTGTGTACACTGTACCAATACTGGATTCTAACAGGTTGGTACACCATTAACTAAGGCACACAGACATCAGGAACCAGACTCCAAAAAGTGCTTAACATCCTACATACACAAGTCAACACATGGCCACTGCAGCAGCCTTGGCTAGTTCAACATTCGCCACTCTGATCAACCACACATGGCAAATGTTTTATAAATTGGCTAGATGTGTGTTGATTGTTCCTCCACTCAGCCATTTCATGAACCCATCGTGTAAATATGGACAAAAATCACTAAAGGCTGTGTGACATGAAAAATTAAAGCCGGGTAAAATAGGGTCCAACCTGGTACCAGTAAGGTGTATACAATGACATGGCCAGTGTGAGTAAAACTACTTAGAGGTACTACTGTTGCTAAGAAGAATGTCACTGGACAAAGAGGCAAATTTGCTATGGTTCTGCAGGATCTTAAGACCAAGACCCATGAATTCACAGGTCACGGTTCACCCAGATGAGTCGACAGTATCAAACAAAGGTGACTGTTACCAGAAGCAAATTATGCCTCCATCATGCATCCCGTCACTCGTTCTACCACTTTTTGACCCAGATTAGAGGAACTCTGCTTTTAACAAAGTGTAATTCTGAGCCTTACCAAAGTGCCAGGAAGGGGGTGGGGAGGCTGGCAGAATGAAAACAGGGTGGCTACTTAGCAGTTCAGAAGTTCACCCAGAGTTGACACTCTCCCTCTATTTCTTTCTCTTTTTCCATGCACACTGATTGACAAAGAAAGCATCTGGTAACGTTTAAGCCACTACTCCAGGCTTTTCTCTCCTTTTATACAAGGGGGCCCGAAACATAACACAAACACACAGCTACCTTTTATAGCAGTAACAGGAGTGAACCCCTCTGAGGGACTCATTCAGGTAAACTTGGTTTTATGAGCATTCTTCTGCAGAGCAAGGGAAAGAAGAAAATGAGAGAAAGAGATAAAAAAAAAATGGGGATTGTTCACACTCAATCCACTTTCCAGAGTACAACACAACAACATTTTTGTTTTGAGCTATTTATTCTTGTGGAAAAATGCTTCAATCTTGTGAAATTCGCTAGCTCCATGCAAGTTGTGTTGTGTGTGCACTAAACAACACGGCACATGCAGAATACATCAGTTCTTAATCTACAACAGCTGAACATGACAGTGTTGAGACAGTCAAATAATACGGGTTCACCCATATGACTACAACGTTATAAATGACCACTTCAATCCGAATACACTGAACGATTACTTGAACACAGGTGGCATATGATCACTGATAAACTGCCCCAGTTGGTGGTTATGGTGATTATCTCGCCACTCCACAGCCAAAGGAACATGTACCAGATATCTGTAAACACAGCGACTTCCGAGGCCGTAGGTGTGGTCCCAGCGTTACCCATTTCACTGTAACAAAAGTGTACCAAGAGTTAAGGAACCATCAACAATCACCCATTCAGAGGTCACACAGCAGTCGGCAATGTATGGTTGATCAAAAAAAAGGAAGCATTAGGCTAGCTAGACAAACGGGCAGAGCTGCTGCAGCAAGCAAGGTCTGACATCTGTGTGGTCAGTTGTTTCTAATCCTGTGTAAATCAACCATGTACCCAACCAGTATAGTGTGAAGACTAATTTAAGCTCCAAGTTACATAAAAATGGCTGCATCTTATTGGCTAATAAATCTGGACAGTATCAAATGCAACTTGAATACTAACTGCAGAGAATTTTTGTGCAGACACTGATAGGATATAGAGTGCTCAATCTGATTTAAAACAATTTCTGGTTTTATAAGACAGAAGTAAACCTAGAACAACTAGTTTACCTGGTAAAATGGCATGATGCCTCATAGGAGGAACGTGTCAGGTGTGGATGCTAAAATTTTGCATCACATTGCATTGCATATTATTGAATTGCCCCAAACCAGTGTATTTAAAGATATCGACCATGAATCATGACTTGGCTCAAGTATTTAGATGTGTTTCGTAGCTAAATATAAGAACAAATAAATCTTAATTTTGCTTAATAAATGCAGATTCAGACGTTTATTACGCTTTTTGATGTTTGTTCATCTTGTGCAGGTCACATGACCAAGTTCCACAGTTTTATGTTATATCATGCTAGGGAATCCTCAAGGCTTTTTCACAAAACGAAGCATTAATTATCTGCAATAATAATTCCACCCGTAAAGGTTCCTCACAAGGCTAGCACGACAAATGGTGCCGTGTGCATTTGTTTGAGAGTGTGCCGCGTCATCTGGCTCATCCAGTTTATCGACACAAACCTGATGACCTTGAGTTGTGCATGCAGGAGCGTTGTCATGGTGACGGGCTTCACACGCAACTGCAGCTGGAATCAACGTACACATTCCTGTTCGTTTTGAACCAGTGTTGGTGTGTGCTAAAGTAGAGCCGTAAACTTTTGCACACACGTGCAGAGTCTCCATGACTCAGAGATTTCCAAACAATTGTGTGCAGTTTTATTTAGTTTAAATAATGAAGTGTAAACTTTCGCCCTGTCACAAATGCCATAAGTCGTGTCTCATTAGAGTTTGTACTCAAACGCCAGTCATTATTTATGAGGCGCTCTAAAGGCTAGAGCTCAGAATCAGTTCTAATAAGACATTGCGGTATAGGTTTAGTGACACAAGGTCCCTCTGTACTACCCACAATGCACTTCAAGCACAGGTTCGTTATGGCTTCTTGATTTGGGGAAAAGAAAACAATAATGAAGCACAGCTACTTGTAGAGTTGTTTTTAGACTTTCAGGTTAATGCTGATTTATGCACACGTACTGCAGGTTGCACAATAACCACTAATTATCCCATTAACTACCACACTGCTCCTTACACTCCTTTATTTGTGAGGATGCTAGCAAGACGAGGCTGAAACTAGGACTCTGAGCTTACTAATGACTCCTCTCGGTCACTTTTTTTAGGTTTTCCCAACGATAAGACAAGTTTGAACATGAATTCCATAAATGCTCCATTAGAGAGCAAAACATGTCAAAGTCATTCTTGTACGTTCTGAACTGCTGCTGTAATCACACACACACACACAGTACTATAACAATACCAGCTGGAATATTAATCCACTATTTGGCGTCACCAAAAAAAAAAAAGAAGATGGATGTGCATTCAAGTCTTGTTCTTCTTAACCTAATGGTATCTCCTGGCCAGTGTCTTCATGTGGGCTATCCATTAAGGAACAAAATCTGAATATGAAATTCCATAAAGCTGCTTCGGGGCAAATTCTATCTAGAAGGTGTTATATAAATAAAACTATACATGCATGATGTCTAAGCATTTTAGTAAGAAGCTCTGATAAAAATAGAATAAATGTAAATGTCACAAATGGAGCAGAATATTCAAACCTAAAAGTAAAATCTATACAAACCTTTGCATAGATATGCATCCTGTGAATCACTGAACAAATATTTTGTTGTATAACTGCCGTTTCTGAGAACTATTTCACATCTGTGTTGCATGGAGTCAACCAGATTCTGGCACCTGTGAACAGGTATTCGAGGCCAGGATGATTTGACGTATTTTCACAATTCCTCTGCATTTACAGGTTTTGCTCAAAGTACGCTGTTCTTCTGGACAATGTCTGGAATTGCCCATTTTTTCAGGTTTTTAGAGAGAAATGCATGTATACATTATGGATTCGCCTTTAAAACAAGGGCCACGTGAATTACACCTTTCTTTTCACAGAATGTATGACCTAACTAAATGAACTTCACACTGCTTTTATTTTGAACACACCTCTTTTCAACGAGTCAATCAGTTACACAAACCAGAAACATGAATGTTGGCCATTTTGCTTTTCTATGAATATACTACATACTTATAAATTGCTTCCCATGTAGTAATATCATTTCTACCAAAAACTGTGATTTGGCTGGTTAGTCATGTTGGACGCTATTCTTTTGAACACAACTCACTATTACATGCATAGTTACAGGCCGATATGTTACAGACTCACCATATTTCTTGTTATTAGGGGATAAAAAGTCACGGTTATATGCTGCTTCGTGACACTGTTCCAGTGTAAAAATTTGAAATATAAATACAATTAAACTCAAGTGAATAACATGATTGAAGATTTCTTCTCTTCCATCCAACATTCAAAAGCCATGTGAATGCCAGCACACACCCCGGTTAAAGGTAGCCAATGGTAAACATGCTACTTTACTACTAAACTATTGAAATTTGCTTACATAGCCATTTTGATCACATGTAGATTGGTTTATTGAGTACAATAAATCAGGTCCTGACACACACCCTGCCTGTGGCTAGATAAGCAACACACATGATTTCGGCAACTGCATCAAATAAGGGCTACCAAAGTAACCAAGGCAACCAGCATACTAATCAAAGCAGAAACGCCTAGTATTGACCATTGAAGATCATTTTGTGTGACACGGAAATTGGATAAAGTAAAAATTGCTCTTTGATGAATGCGTTACTGGATGCCCGGTGCTTCAACCATGAAATTATTTATAATAAAGTGATAGAAAGCGTCACCATGACAATGCTGTGGGTAATCTGGTTACTGTAATTGTACTGTTAATATGCCACCTTTTAAGAATTTCTAGAAGTCATAACTATTTTAATAATCGCCATAATAGATCTACAAACCTTGGGTGTTTTCAGATAACTAAAGAAATCAGAAAATGTGGCAGGAAATTATTTGAATGCAGAACATTCTGTACCCTGGCTGATACCGGTGTTCATTTCCCGTTGCAAAACTCTACCTGTGAATGTAGGTGGAGTTTTCAACAGGCTGTTTCTCACGCAATGCTAGCATTAAGAGTAAACACAGTTCACAGAAGCAGCGGGTTTTACACAGTATTTGCTTTTAGGTATAGAAAAAGAAAAAAAAGAATCGAAGCAAACTCTTGATACTCAATAGGAATTGTTTAAATGTGTAACTACTAAATAAGCACTATTGGTATAGGTGAATTTGATTTTCTTTTAATTTTATGATACTTTTAATCACGCTAGCAAAAGGCTCAACACGAGAACGTGTCATTTTCCGTATAGCTAATGAGTATTATTGCGGATTATGCAGCAATGAAACTGCAAAGAAATGACATTGTTTTAAAGTGATACTTTTATGATGAGAATTGGGAGATAACATTTTGATGTCGAACGCAAACGACTTACAATATTAAACACTCTTTAAATTGTCTGAACCGTCAAACATACGACGTAAACCGACTAAAATTACACAATGCAATCGACTTGGCAAAATTTTACCTTGTATTTAAACATATGGAAATGCAACTGCGTTAAATGTAAGGCGTATTCATGTATAACTACCTACGTCTTTGCAGATATGTAGCCTTTGTTTTTAAATTAGAAATGTTATCGCACCTATAAGCTGAAATGAAACTCAACAAACTCAACAAAGAGTTGCTGTTGGATAATTGCAGTTCTGCGTACCAAGCATATTCCAAACAAGCAACTAACAAACAACTCTGGTGGTGTCAGGAATATTTGATGAATATTGTGGAATGTAAACATTGCTAGACTATGTGTCTGAAAGAGGGGTCATCTACTGGCAAACCCTATCCAGATGTGGACCCAGCACGGAAGTTCAGTTCAAACTGAGCATTTTAAAAATGCTAAAGCAAAACAAATTAGAGTAGGAATAAAATAAACTGGACAGACTTCAGTTTGTCGTCTTTTAATGTAGGTCGCATGTATGAAGCTAAAAAAACCTGCTATATGTTTCCAGTATGTGACTTGATAAATAATTGAAAAACAAGAATTAATGCAGGAAACATTACGATCAAAATACTGGCTTAGCCTGACTATTACAAAAATGACCAAATCAGTGATTATTTCATGACATGAGCATAGTTACATCCATACGCAAATGTATACACCAACACACAAGTAATAGACAATTAGGCACCTAACATTCGTGTCTTTGAACTTTGGGAAACCCACAAACAAAAACAAACGGAGAACAGGCAAACTCTTTACAGAAATTTCCTGGCTTGTCCAACTCTGTCCTCCTTTCTGTGAGGCCACAGCGCTACCCAATGTGCAACCATGCCACCCGTCTGTTTTCAAATGCTACCCATATGAGCAGTATTGATCTTTTCAGGTCATCTGGATGAAGCCTTAATAGTATAACTAAACTTATAACAGTTTAATACAGCATCTGTGGGAGTGGCAATGTGGAGCAGTGATTAGTGCTGCAGGCTCCTGAATTTGAATTTAAAGGTAGGTCACTTGGTAAAATTTCTGTATGGAGTTTGCATGTTCATATCTCCACGGGTTTCCTTTCGGGTTGTCCAGTTTCCTCCCACAAACCAATGGCATGCATTCTGGATTCTTAATTGAGATACTACATTAACCCTGCCTGTAACTTGAGTGAGGAATTAATGTAGGTGTGTGTGAAACTGATCTAGTGTGACCCCATGAGCTAGTTTTAATATATATTATAAGGATTTCTGTGCAATTGTGTGCCCAGGCAGAGATCTATAAAAAAATTGATCATCGCCCACAAGCCTTTGTGAAGTGTCCAGACAGGAAGGGTAACCAAATGTACATATCATACGATAAGGCAAAAGGCATTATGGAAAGATGTTGTATTTGTAAGTATACCCGACCACCTGGCACAGAGTGGTTAAATAACTCTCTAGAAGGAAACGGCTGTGATTTTATATGAACATGTACTGTGTATATTAAATAACAAACTGCATGTGTAACAGCACACATTTAAATAAGTGGAGCACAGGAATATGGTTCCAGCAGTGCTACACAATAATATGCACAGCTTATCGGGTTTGAGACCGACACGAATACATTACTAAATTTCGCACTATATTGTGCTAATGCATTAGTGCTGGGGTATCATTTAAAAAGCAGATTTGTGTTTGTATTTCAGTGCAAGCTTGCATCAATACAGGTTTAGAGAGAATGATATCGGAGTACTGTGCAAACCCTATCATAGATGTTTATCAAAAACGTTATATTTCCAAACATTTAGAAGATTCTGACATATTATATAACTAAGCACTTTGTAGGAAAAAACCATACAGAAGAACTGTTTCGGTTTCTACAAGACACTCTGTAAATCTTAGCGGTGGCTTACTGGGTACAGTACAGTGTAAAACATCTTGGGTACATGCGAAGACATGCTCCAAAGCAAACAGGTCTTCAAAATAATAAATATATTTACACATAGACCATTACAAAGTATAGTAAACAGCAATGGAGCAGAAGAGTGCCAGCATTTTGCATGCTTTGTCTTTGAAATCTGTAAAATCTGTGTAGTTTGATTAGTAAATTAGCTGGTAGGTTTTTACAGAGCATCATGGCGACTCTAGAGAAGTTCCTGTAAGGAATTTGTTTGTGAAACTTGCTTCTTTTTGCAGCAAATCTCAGCAAAACTGATTATGTTTTGTTTTGTTTATCTGAATGATGTCTGGTTATGTAATATGTTGCATTCTTTACTGTCATACAAACATATTTGTTAGAAGAGTAATGTTTGGATAGAGAAAATCATTTTGTGCTGACTCAGTAATGCAAAGGTTATAAAAATAAACACTGCTAACAAAATATGTGCACTAATAAAATCAATATGGTGCCCAAAACAAACACACATACATATACACACACACATATATATATATATATATATATATATATATATATACACACACATATATATACACACACACACACATACATATACACACACACACACATATACATACATATACACACATACAT
>JAOUQT010000001.1:4382377-4393368 GCA_025769995.1 Xyliphius kryptos | reverse complement strand
CAGGGCTATATATTTTATACCAGGGACCTTGGATCAGTTTTCATAAATAATACTTGAAGAGTTCATGTTTCCTCATGCAGGAGGAGGTAATGGCTTTGAAATGGGTATTTCAACAAGACAACAACCTCAAACATACCAGTAAGCATCTTTATTTCAGACAACAAAATTAAAGGTATGGCATGGCCAGCTCAATCCCTGTACCTTTAATGTGGTAGAAAACTTGTGGGGTGACACAAAAAATGCTGTTTCGGAGAAAAACTTTATGAATGCAGAGGAACTAAGGAAAGTTGACAAATCAGCTGTTCACAGGTGCCAGAAGTTGGTCAACTCCATGCAACACAGATGTGAAGCACTTCTCACAAATGGTGGTTATACAACTAAATATTCGTTTACTGATTCACAAGAAGGTTAAATCTTTTTTAGTTTATACACTAAATATTTAGTTTGCTATTGAATAACCAATATTTTTTCTTTATTTTCTGTATAGTAATTAAACAGTTCATGTTTTGATTTAAAATCATGCATAATTGTGCAGCGTTCCTAATGCATAGAAATAAAACTATACTAAGTATTCAGAGCCTTACACACTTTAAACACACTGCTATTATTTTAAACACAAGTGTATTCCATAGACTGATTTGTTGATTGTTTTGATCTTGGGGCAAATAATGTGTAAGCTGCTGCTTGTGGCTTAGTGATTGCTGAAACGAAATTGAAATTAATATTTACCAATAACATGGCCAACACGAGCAGTCATTAAAAAGGGTCAATGCTTTATTTTTTCTAAGAAATCAATGCAATCAAGTGCCTTGTAGTTTATCTAAAATTACATTGTTTTATTTCTATAGTTATATTTTCTGTTGGTAAAAGAATGCAATATTAAAAATACATTTAATATGAAATTTCAATGAGACAACCAACTATATTTAAGTTACAGTTTAAACAATTTCCCCCCTTTTGATGCTAAAAATATAAAATCAACTCGTAATGTAATGTTTTTTGGTCATGGACAAGATTCTGTAGGTTTCTTTATTTTTGTTTTTTAAAGTGTGTTCAGTTTTTCTCTTTATTCAAAGCATTTCATTTCTCTGTCCAGAAACAGTTTGCTGTTGGCAGAACAGCTCCTCGTGCCAGTCGTCTAATGTATCGCTCACTCACTTGACTTCTAATACAGCCTTCATTTATTTATACAAAAATAATTTTCAACACACGAGAAATAATCAAGAATTCAACCTTATTGGGTTGTTGCACACATGATTTGCGGATTATGCAGCATTTCATTGCGTGTTTTACTTGACAGCTTTAGATGGGTGACGAATAAAGATTAATGAAATGACGGAAATTATTGGTTTACAAACATTATTATTATTATTGTGTTTCTATTTCTCTCGACAGATATATATATTTAAGCTGATCATATTTTTTGGATGTGTATGTGATCAGTGTGTCATTATATTGGCTAAAGATTTTGTCAAGTAGATGTGTGATCTGCTGTAACTTAATATCTTTATTTAAAAACGTATGAAGTATATTGGCTGTTTTGCTCAAAAAATGCTTTCTGTTTATATATTCACTGCCTCATGTAGTCAGGTAGTATTAGACTGTTGTGCATGTGATGATCTAATTTAGGCTAGTTTGTTCTCTGGACCACAGACCATGCTAGCATTCTGCTTAAAAACACAAGACTGAACAGACAGCACCAAGAGACAAGACGGACGCCACCAGCCTCTCAAGCTACCTTGATTTAATTGCTAGACTTGTCTGTCCTCACTTGCATGAAAGTGGATTGGCTTTTAAAATATTAATTTGAAAATGTAGTCAGCTGTCCAGAACAGTCCAAAATACCCATTTAAAGACATCTTCAGCTAAATTTAATAGTCATAATTTGTAAGTGTTTGATCACAATTATTTTTGCTTGATTGTTTAATTTTTAAAGTATAAACAGCATATATTTCTTATTTTAATTTCTAGTACTGTTTGTAATGTTAAAGGCTTTTTAAATATCTTATCACTATATATGAAATTCCAGGGAATTATGGGAATTTTACACACTCCTAATTCAGCCCAGCTCCTTATTATGCAGAACCTTGGGCAAGGATTAATATATCCGATCATATGAATAAACATGAGTGTAGAGGTGATGGAGTTAAAGCCAAGTAATTCTCCAGAGAGCACCCTTAAAGAAATAATTAAAAATTGCGCCAAAAGATTAAGTGACAAAGTATACTATGTTTCCTGCATGGTATATTCCTTTATTTTTGTTTATATGTGAGTTGTGGTTGTTATATTTCCCCACTTAGATTTCTATTTATGTGACCAGATCAGGAATTGCTTTTGACTAAACACTGTTCCCAGTTTAGCTGATCCTCAATAAACAGGTTAAGAACTATGGTACTGCATAGAGTTTCCTTGTTCATCATGCAGCAAGATTAAACTGTGGGTCAATAAAGTCACATCAAGAACACATCTCCCTCTGTGCCTCCACATTGTAAATGCTATTATTGGAGTGGCATGATAATGTAACCTTAAGTTAATAGTGTGAGCTACATATTAGTTTTTTTTTTATTTATTTTAATCAAGCATCATACAGCTAATTTATACATGTCCCCAAATATAAGTATGTTGACTTTTTCCATTTGTAGCGTAATAAGGGCTCTAGACAAATGATCAATGTCTTAAGTTTTCATTCACAATTTTGTTAAATTGTACACATTTGTATACCCTCTTGATCAGTGATTACTCTAAATAGTATGTTTAAGATTCAAGTTTGCATTTGCAATATTTCTGAAATAAAATTGGTAACTTAATTATCTAAATGAAAGGTCTGTATTTTAGATTTAACAAAATTATCTAATACATGTATTCAGCAATATTCAGGAATATACTTGTATGTTAGGGTAAAGCAATTTGCAGGTATTCTACATACCTTGGCGAATGTGTTGTTCACTGCATAGAACCTTTTAAGATTTTTTTTTTAACTGCAATTAATTTTTCCATTGTGTCGGAAATTAGTTTAGTTAATGCACACTGTGTGTGTGTATATGAAAACAATGCAAAAAAAGGAAAAATCTAAGCTTTAATTCAAGTGTCTTTATTTGGTGGAAAAAAAATCACACAAGACGGCACTCAACTCTTCACAAGATGGGTGAATACAGAAAGGGATTATTCCTCTTTGCACAACCTCTATAAATCCAGGGTCTTCTCCTATGCACTCTCTTCTGCTCATTTTGTGCCTTGTGAACCATTTTTAAGTGGATTTGGTCACATGTTTAGGGTCATTATTTTTCTGAAAGACCCAATGACTACCCTTCAGCTTTTAGGCAGAGGCCACCATATTCTGATTTAAATTGTCCTGATATTTCAAAGAGTTTGATTCCATGTATCCTTACAAGGTTCCCGGGTCTTTTGGAGGAGAAACGGGTCCACAGCATCACCGACCCTCCCGTTTAGTTAACATTGGGCATGAGGTGTTTTTCTACGTACTCATCCTTGGTGTTATGCCGGACCTACTTAGTGTTTGTTGATCTTGATCTCATCTGACCAAAGCACACGGTCCCAGTTAAAATTTGGCAATTTCCACCAGTTTGTGCCTATGAGTGTAACTCAAGTCTTGCTCTGTGCATACAGCTTGTTGGCATGTGGATAGCAACTGATCGTTGTTTGGGACCCCAAGATGCTACCATTTGATTCAATTCTCTTACAGTGAGCTTTGGGGAACTTTTTACTTTTCTTATTCTTCTCACCGTGTATGGTGCCCTTCCGCCCTTTTCCAGGCTTGTTTGTCACAGTTCCAGATGTTTTAAACTTTTTTTTTGCTGATATTTATAACTGTAGGTAAGGGCATCTGCAGGTGAGTGGCCATAATATTGAAGGCATTGCCAGATTTATAAAAGTCGACACACACATTCGTTCCTTGATTAGTGTGTTCTCTTGTCTTTCCCATGTTTGTGAGTAAGAGAAATAGGCCTCTGTGTAACGCCATATTTATATCCCAGGGAAACGAGAAATTATAAATACTAATTAAAGTTTTCTACATATTTTGACCCACTTTATAAATTCCAGTAGAAATTACAGTAGAAATGGATCAAATAAAAAATTTTATTCAAGAATTTAAGGGTGCCAATAATTGTGGAACAGGTCATTTTATGGCAAATACTTATTTCGTATTTTTTTCCCCACTTGAGCTGAAGGTTTTTTTCTATTATTTTCAGTGTGAGATTGTTTCTGAAATTTATTTTAGGGCTTTTAACATTTTACTAGGGTGGCGATAATTCTGGAGGGCACTGTGTATGTATGTATAGGTTTGTATACTCTATATTTCCAAAAGTATTTGCTCACCCATGCAAATGATTAGTATTGGGTGTTTCAATCACTTCCATGGCCACAAGTGTATGAATGCTTCAGCATACCAAGACATTTTGAACAATTCCATGCTCATAACTTTGTGGGATCAGTTTGAAGCTGTTTTTCTTCTTCCAACATGACTGTGCACAAAGAAAGGTCTACTCTACAGAGTCTGCTGTGGGGATGAACTTGACTGGCCTGCAGAGTCCTGACCTTAACCTAAAATTTGGGATGAATTAGAGCAGAGACTGGGAGCCAGGCCTTCTCTTCCAACATCAGTGTGTGACCTCATAATTTTATAAACATAATTTTATAGATGAAGTTACATGTCAGCCTAGGATCTTTTCTTTGACATCACCTAACAATACTCTCATTTATTGAACTTTTTAAGTACAAAGAGATTTTCTGCTTGTATCTCCTTGAAGGATGCCAAACTCACTGTTTGTAGGTATGCTGCTAACACACGCACAGATCTTACTTTAAAGGCTGCTCCAAAGGTGTGGATTGAGTCCAGCGGATGATCGTAGCCACGTTTTTCTCCCTTTGCCATAGCACTCAAAAATCCAGTGATATTTTTGCAGTATATATTGCATCGTCTTGCATGAAAACGAGCTTTTTATGAATTATATGTTTATACCATTATATGAAACGGTCAGCTATAAAATGCATGTATTTTGCAGAGCTCATTTTGACACCATCAGGCACCCTAAAGGGGCATAGCACCTCTCTACCACCACCAACCATCCAGAACCCTATCTGTCTGGACCATCCAGTGTGGCACGCCATTCTTCAGTAAATAAAACTGTTTTGAAATTTAGTCATGTTTTTCAGAGCCCGCTGCAAATGTTTCTCCTTGTGAACATACACTCTTATGCACAGCTGCAAGTGTCATGCATTGAAGGCTTCTTGGATATCCACGGGCACCAATAGCTTCAAAAACCTGTTTACTGCTCATCAATGTTCATTCGCCTGAGCAGGATATTTTACTTAAAATGCTTTTATCTGAAAAAACCCGCTTTTAAAAATAATTGATTGTTTTATATACTTAAATCTATATTACATATTTTCTTAGATGATATCTACAGTTTTGCTGGAGCATGAGCTGCTAAACATCCTATTTCTCATGTTTTAATATACATGTGTTTTAGCAGACGTGTACATTTTAAGATGGGTTGTTTCAACTCCATTCTCGTGCACTGAGTAATGGTCAGATGTTTCATATCAAGATTAATGGTTTTTAATGTGGCATTTATATTGGCTGGTATATGTTTTGTGCAGCAGTCTGGATAGCTCTGTTTGTATTTTGTGTGTATTTTGAGTGCATGCTGCAGGAGAAAGCAAGGAGCTTTTAGTAACTAGGGTTTTACACCATCTGACAGTATTGGTTTGCTTGGTCAGCGTACCCCTGTCCCGTAGAGCACACGTGCAGCCATCCATCACAAAGAGATAACAGTGTATGACACTGCATGGATTAAATCTATCATCTGAACTGAGTTTAATCTGCTGGGTTCAGATATAATGCAATTAAAACTTATAGACTGTACTCTGCTTTCAGCATCCATATGACATTTTTAATATGACTAACTTTATGGGTGTTCTGATGAGTATCACTTACAGAACGATTCCCTTATAAGCAAGTCAGTTAAAATGTTAAACACTAACTGTTGATGGACAACAACTTACGTGGTGAAAGGCATAACTGCATTCTATGTGTTGTGCTTCTCTCTTAGCTGTAGAAAATTCTGTTTGAAACTAGCAAGTGACTCCATCAGCTATGGAGGAGCTCGTGAAACCTGAGCTAGCTCAAACTGCTAAGTTCAGCCTGGATTCGGATTCCAGTTCACAAGGTACTACTGACCTTGGGCTACTGTATGAATGAGCAATTAATTTACCTGGTTCACAGCTGCTTGGTAGAATATTTCTCTACCTCTGAATCACTTTTGTTATTGTTGCAGGCTTGTTTCTTACATTTAAATCATGGCATTTTAAATTGATAAAAGGGCTGTCAGGGTTTGTACATTTCTAAGCAGTACATACTACACGATGTCATTTTAAGAAAACTAATGTCCAGTTTTTTTCCTTATTTATTGTTACCATTTACAGCTGCAGATGTTGTGGCAGAGAAGGACAAAAATAAGTCTGGCAAAGGTTCAAGTGATGTTGCTTGCAAAGTTAAAGTAGAGGACGTGGAGAAACCGGCCAATAACTTGAGTGAATTTAAAAAGACTTGGGGCTTTCGCCGCACCACTATTGCTAAAAGGGACATGGCTGGAGAGACGGCGGGGGTTGCGGACAGTCCTGGAGCACCGGTAAGGCGAAGTGGCAGGCAGGCCAAACGCACTGATAAGCTTGAGGAGTTCCTAGTGACAGTCAAGCGTGGGAGAGGAGCCGTGAGACGTAGTGCCCCCGCTTACCTGGAAAGTATAGATCCACCATCTGAGACCTCATCTGAGGCCAGCTTTGACCGAAACACAGAGCCCAAATTGACTGAAAACAAAGCACAATCCCCCGTCCGGAGGACCAGGGGGAGGGGCAGGAGAAGGGCTAACCCCAAACCCAAAGTAGACACCGTGGAATCAGACAGTGAAGATGATGATGATGACGATGATGATAGTTCAGAGAATGAAGAGCAAGCTGTGAAAGAGACACAAGAAAAGCATGAAATGGAGACTGATGATGCAAAAAAGGATGACGAAGTAAAAGAACAGCAACCGGAAGAATTGGAAAAAGAGGATAAAGAGTCAAGCAAAGCGGAAGTGCTTGTCAATGCACGGCCTTTAAGAAGCTCTTTCAAAACAGGTCTCGTAAGAAAAGCTAAGCCAAAAGCAGGGGCATGCAGGGAAAAGGATGAGGATGAAGATGATGAGTCAACGTCGTCTAGTGCGTCTGAAGATGGTTATGATCCAAATGCACTCTACTGCATCTGCAGACAGAAACACAACAAAAGGTGAGTGTCTTTATTAAAAACAATTGTAATGTACACTCACCATCACTGAAATATAAACTGCTTTACGTTCATGCAGCTGTCGCTCAGATAATTCTAAGCAACAAGATGCAGAATATTAAGTTACTTGAGTATATAGGAACAGGCTTGAGTATATCAGAAACAGTTGATCATCTGGCATTTTCACACATTTATAGCGTTTACATAGGTTGCTATAAACAACCATGAATTGTACAGTTAGCAACAGTTCTGTAAGCAGAAACATAGTTATTGAAAGAAGACAAATGGCATCTGATATTCTGCCTACTTCAAAGTTGAACATTTGTGTTGCTTACTTAAGTTTCTATGGTCTTCAGTAGTTAACACCTCTATGATCTCCCTTATTATAACTCGCTTTCTAGTTAGTTTTTCCCCCTCATACACCATTGGTCAGTTTGATATTGTAAATATCCCACAGTTTCTAAGTTCCTCAAACCAGCCTGTCATGCCAAAGCAATCATGACACAGTCAAAGACTTAAGAATTGTGACCAGTAACCCTTATATTTTCAGAATTCGAAATAAAATGTTTGTGCAAATTATTTGTTGATTTTATTAATATTTATAATATTAAGATTGCAACTAGCTGTTTAAGTGTGGCTTAAGCCTGCAGTGTGTGCTCAGGTTCATGATCTGCTGTGACCGATGCGAGGAGTGGTTCCATGGAGACTGTGTGGGCATCACAGAGGCACGCGGCCGTCTAATGGAGCGCAACAGTGAGGACTACGTGTGTCCCAAATGCACAGGCAGGACAGCCAAGAGCAACAACCCCACCATCTCCACCGAAGGTTTTGAACCTGACAAATTAACTGCTCCTCCTATGGCAGAGCCAAGTGTATCTCTTAGTAGCCAAACTAATGTGCAGATAACTACAACTACTTCTGATCCTACTGCAACTTCTTCAGCTGCGCAAGAGAAGAACGGGGAAGAAGCTGGCATCAAGGGCAGAATCGAGAAGGCTGTTAACCCAAGCGGCAAAAGGAAAATAAAGATTTTTCAGCCGGTAGGTTGTTGTACAGTATGTGTGGATTTCGGTTCAAGCCAGAGGTATAAAAATGCAATCAAGACAACTTCAAATATTGAGTTTGGGATACTGCAAACTCAGTCATCAGAACATAACATTTTCCTTTTATTTTCTAAATGTAAGCAGAATGTTGAACTTAAGCATAGGTAATGCATACATTTAACAAAACGCTATAAAATGCTAGGTACTAATACTAAGTATATACACATACTATAAACTGAAATGGAGCCTTTGAAAAAGATGAAGTGTACAACTATTTTTGACAAACTTCCTTTAAGCGTCATGACATTGCATCCTTTATTCCTAGAGCTACCTTAATATTTTCAATTGTTTTCAATGTTACATGATCGTTTAAAGACGAGTAACTTGGGAGCTTGCATTACTAATTCAATTATACATTAACAATTAACAGATGATGTGGGTAATCCTGTAAATCATTGGAGCTTGTATAGAATGTTTAGAATATTTGCAAGTTGGAACAGTTAAGTTGCTAGTTTTTTTTTTATACATGAAAAGGAGCCCTAATGCGAAGTAAAACCAATTAATTCAGTAATGGTAAAATATATTATTGCTGGCTATTGAGAGTTTATATCTGGTCACATGACAAATGAAGCCTAATCATCCCAGGTAATATGATGGGATATATGTAACGTTGCATGATGGAATCAACTAAGTAGCAATATAATAGTTTTAATTAAATTTCCACAGCTCTTAAAGATGCGCTAATGCTTAAATATTCGTGAATCCTTTAGAATTGATTTTTTTCTGCATAATAGTTTGCTGGATTTAATATTGTAATATTTCATAAGGTTTCAAAATATATTTAAATAACTTAAATAGCCTATAAATTAAGGCTTTTTAAAAATTAATTAAGGTTAATTAATTCACAATATTGACCCTACTACAATGGTGTGCCTGGCATGGATGTAAGGAGAATGGTACTGTCAAAAGATTCTTTTGATATCCAGATTATTTGAACAATGCCTTGTAGAGGGTTGAGAGAATAAATACATTCATTCATATAAGAAGTGTTTAAGGAATTAAAGACAATTCCAATTCAATTCCAGCATAAAAAACCTTATCCCATCAGTGAAACATGATGGTGGTAGTATAATGGTATGAGCTTGTTGCTTCTGGACCTTGAGAAAAGAATACTGAATCTGAATTATACCAGCAATTTCTAAAGAACAATGTCAGTCGGTGAGCTGATGCTAAAAGAAAGAAAAATAAACGTTATTCAGCCAATGACTTTTAAGCTTTTCAAGTTAGGAATGGGGAGAAAACAAAGTTTTGTTTTGGCATGACCAAGTCAAAAATCCTGATCTTTTCATATAGCAGTGTTGTGGAAAGACATATAAAATGAGCAGTTCATAGGTGGAGACTTGCCAGTATATCAGAGTTGAAGCTGTTTTTTTCCCCAGAGAATTGAGCTGGTATTCAAGGCCAATGTGCAACACTACTCAACAATTCTTGAAAACATATAGCTGCAGTTACTGTCTCACAATGGGATCACACCAGATACTGAAGCAAAGACTAGCATACTTTTGCCACTTAAATTCATGCAATATAAGATCATTTTTCTTTGTATCTAAAAGACCTTTATTTGGTTTTCATTATCTACTTTTAAGACTTGACTCTTGGGTATTCATGCTCATGCAGAAATAAAAAAAAAATGTAACGGTTTCCAAACTGGGTCAAACAGAGACATCCTATATAAAATTTAATGCAAGGGGGAAATATGTTACAAATTATGACATGCTAGGAAACTATTAGTACAATATATTATTATAAAAGATGTGCCATGTATGTGTTGCCAATCTTGAAATTTTTATGTGCTTATTTTACAGATAAACCCAAATAAGGCCAAAACGTGTTCAAACACTGGCCCGATTTAATTGATTGGGTTGTAGAGAAATTAAAAAAAATGTTTACTATTGTTATAAAATATTTAAATAGTTGAACAGATCTCAAAGTGCTTATCACTAGTCTTAATCATTACTTTCTAAATATTGCTATATTATGTCTTCAGGAACTGCTTCTATGGTCTTTCATGTTCGATTTTAAAAATATATTTTTTTATAAAAGGTGTTATTGTTTAATAGTAGCAACCTGCGGATTTTGTACTGAGACCTTAATTTTGCAAGCTGCTTCTGAAAAGTTTTTTTTTTTTATTAAACTTTTTATTGGGATATACATTGAAGTTTTTACTGGGGCTTGACAGCTTGATTGGTCTGACCAACATGAGTTTTCAGCAGGTGATGGTGACTGCAGAGGAATCCTTACTTCCTAAGTGCATAGGTCCTGGCTGCGAGAGAGACGCTCTGCCTGACTCGGTCTACTGCGGTAATGACTGCATCCTTAAGCATGCTGCTGCTGCCATGAAGACCATTAATACTGACAGCAAGGAAGCAAAACCCAAGGAAAAGCCCAAGCCAAAAATTCTAAAAAAGCCTCCAGTCATATCCACAGTCAAGGTAAAATGTCAGGAGTGTTGTCTTGTAATAGTTTTAAAGCATTTTATATTTATTTATTTATTTATTTATATATATTTATATAATATTATGATCTCCATACACACATGCACACTATATTTCCAAAAGTATTTGCTCACCCATCCAAATGATCAGAATCAGGTGTTTCAA
>JAOUQT010000001.1:4237288-4247752 GCA_025769995.1 Xyliphius kryptos | reverse complement strand
GTGGCAGCAGCTCTCAGAAGTTAAGATAGGGGAGTATTACCAACCCCCCTAATTCTGCGCCAACAAATAGTGGAGCAATATCAGAAAAGAGTTGGACAGTGTAAAATTGCAAAGAGTTTAAACATATAATCATCTACGGTGTATAATATCATCAAAATATTCAGAGAATCTGGAAGAATCTCTGTGCGTAAGGTTTAAACCATACTGGGTGCCCATGATTTTCCTAGAGGGACTCCATCAATGCTGAAAGGTATATCCAGGTTCTAGATCAACATGTGCTTCCATCCAGATTACATCTCTTTCAGGGAAGCCATTTTTCAACATGACAATACCAAACCACATACTGCATCAATTACAGCATCATGGCAGCATAGAAGAGGGGTTCGGGTACTGAACTGGCAGGACTGCAGTCCATATATTTCACCCATATAAAACATTAGTGCATCATAACGGGGAAGATGTGACAAAAAAAGACATAAGACAGTTGAGCAACTAGAATCTCACATAAGACAGAAATGGGTTGAAATTCTTATCCCTCAAATTGAGCAACTTGTCTCCTCCGTCCCTAGAAGTTTAATGACTTTACAGAGAAAAGAGGATGTCTCTCAGTGATAAACATGGCCTTGTCAACTTTTTTGAGATGTGTGTCACAAGATTTAAAATCACATAATTGTTCTCTTTACATGATACATGTTCTCAGTTTAAACATGTGATATGTGATGTGTCATCTATGATCTATTCTGAATAAAATATGGAATTTTGAAATTTTCACATCATTGCATTCCGTTCTTTGTCGGAATTTGGTTTGTATATCAGATGAAATGCAATATTATTATTATTATTATATCTAAATATTTTAGACAGTCATCTTTGTACCTACTGGCATTTCAGTTCAGGAAAAAATCCACATGGGGTCACGTGCCAGCCAGTGCCGCCCATTGACTTTTTCAAATATACAGTATATTAACCCTGACTAATGTTTATTTACCTGTAATACATTTCTTACTTATCTCCACACAATGCTACTGTTTTTCATCATCACGAAAGCATTAAACCTCATATCGTCACTTTCCTAAAATAATGTCCTAAGTCTTTAAGGTTTTTACTTAAATATTATTTATGTTGATTACAATTCACTCTGGACATAGGCCATTTCATTACAGGGGTAGAATCACACGCTCTGTTAAACTAAGGACATGCGTGATTTTACCAGAGGTGGACAGCATGATGAGGAGGTGATTTAGGCCAAAAAATATATATTTTTGTTCAAAAAAAGACATAGGACATTGTTTTAGGAAGGTGACGATATGTTTTTAAAAAATATAAACTTATATTTCAGAAAAATAATACCGTGCACATTCTATTTGTAAACAAAGTACTTCCTAATAGTCTTCAGATGTCTTCAAAATTCTGTTATGAACTGACTTTTCCTTTCCAAATATACATTAGCTGTAAAATAGCAGTTTGTTAGTAATAGCTGATAAGCACTATTGTACTAGATAGATTTCAGTGCTTCAGTGTTCTCGAGACAATGCTACTGTTACATTCAAGTTTGCACACATTCCTTAAACACTATTAGTATCAAGCAGAGACTAAATTCCAAAAAATAAAATACCAGTGACCTGCTTGCATTTTCCAAAATAGAACACATTACTACACATCTAAATTTATTCCCCTCAATCCATACTGGGTGATGGGCCAGCCAGTGTCTCTGAGTGCAATGGCAGAAGCAAACCTAGACAGTGCAATCGAACCTAGGTTCTTCTTGCTGTGAGACGACTGCACTACCCACTGTGGCCAACGTTCTGCCAAAACTATTATATAATTTCTCCCTCTTGTGGATAATGTATGTGCCCTAAACCCAACATGTTAGCCCTCTGATACTCTATTAAGGCATATAAATCCATCATTCTACCAAACAGAAATCAGGTTTGTGGCTCCTACAGAGATCTGAGGTTTTTTGAAAGAACACAGAGATGACGAGGCCTCAGGCATACAGAACACTCATGCTGTGGGATTGGAGTATTCACTGGACATGACTGCGTTTACCTTTGAGCAAAAATGGATCAGGCATTTAAACCCCACATTCGTCCTAACACTTTCATCTGTCTCAAATATATCCTGCTTTCAGTGTGATGGGACTTTCAGCTAATGTCTGATAGAAAGGCAGAAGGGAGCAGTTAGTGTGATATCATTTGCATATTTTGAAGGTACTTTCATTTATTATTCATGATAAAATCATAAATGGGGGTCACTTTTCATCTTTATAATAAATGAATTGTCTCTAGTGAGGGAATAAATGGCTCAGATGTGAAAATTGAAATGTAGCTCAATATACTGATGTTTAAAGTATGAATACACTGCTCGCAGCACAGGCAGTCTGTTTCTACACCCAGTTTGATGCGCACAACTTCTGTATCTTTTTGCAAGGGCTCAGTCTGATACTGAATGGGTACTTTAATGACACTTTGTAACAGGAAAGTTCTACCAGTGAAACAATTTTGCTCAGTGGAACAATAAGCTCCAGATGTCTGCAGCATGGCTGAGGGCTGACAGGCACCCAAGTGGGCATCTCCCCAGTCAAGTACCAGCTGCCAGGGCTGGTTCCTATGGAGCTCAGGGCAATCCGTGCATCCATTTCACACTCTGTGACTCTTGAAGGCCCATCAGGCACCCTAATGCACATCAGGCCAGATATGGCTTATTTCTCCTCCTTTATAATCATCACATTCACTTGTTAGCCTTCCAGGGAAATAAGTCTTTTCATTAGGAATCTTGTTTCATTGCTGCATCATTGTGCTGGCAGCAATATTATGTGATGCATCAATTCATAGTCAAGCTTAATTTCTGGCAAGATTCTGACTTTTCACAATGCACACAAGAGTGTCTACAATGAGATTGGATGAAAAGATGAAGAGTGTTCACAATGAGATTGGATGAAAAGATGAAGAGTGTTCACAATGAGATTGGATGAAAAGATGAAGAGTGTCTACAATGAGATTGGATGAAAAGATGAAGAGTGTCTACAATGAGATTGGATGAATATGAAATATTAGATTTGCCCCGTATTTCAGTCTAGGCACTGTGGATTTGGAAGAATGTATTGTTAACAAGAGAATGTGTGTGTGTGAGTGTGTGAGAGAGAGAGAGATGGAAAGGACGAATTTTCCGTGTTAATGAACACTCTCCGGTTGGAGAGAGATAAGAGTTTTATCAGTGTTGGAACACATGGGGCTGTGGCTTTGCACATACAGCAGCACTGAAGCATCACTGTCACTTTTTTGCAACGTGGACCGTGGGTCCACTAAGGTCACATCATGTAATCTGACGTGATTGTGAAGCAGTTCCTCCTTTATGGAAACCATGATTATTAAAAAAATACAATACACAATATTTTAGTTTTCATATAGTGAAAAATCAGCCCGACCCCACACACACACACACACACACACACACACGGTACCTTAAAATAGGAAACGCTGCAGTTATCTTTAACAAATATCTTTTATATTATTACCAACCAAAAAATTAGAAATGTCTAAAGTTTTTTGGTAAAACCTGGGCGAGTAGCTAGCTTTGTGGTGTTATTATATATATATATAATATTTATGCATAATTAAATGTCACTAATATTGGCTTCTTGGATATTTGTGTATTTCTATTACATTCTGATATCGAAGTGGACAACACTATAAATGTTTTGTTTAATATGATAAAATTTATTTTTAAAAAAATTATCAGTTTGTTTCTTCAAACATCTACATCTACAGCTACATCATTCAAGGTCATAACTGGTTCGAACTACAGGATATATGTTTTCTATACTTGCTTGTGCAATTGTTTTTTTGTGCCTCTTTACGATGTCTTTTGTGCCTCTTTAGATGTCTCTAACGATGTCTTAAACTAGTCGCTTGATTTAAATGATTGGACCTTCACTGGGCAGTTAGATGAATGAAACAATGCCACGTTTTATATGAATGAATTTCATCTTTCTTCATCCCAAAACCATCATATATACTTAATATAGTCTCCACCACGGTCCTAGCTGGAAACATATCTTAAAATGAAACATTTAGCTCTCAAATGGTATTATTTCATTAAGTGTCCCCAAAGGGACAACCAGTGATCCCATTGATTTAACCTTTACTCCTTAGCATAGTTATTTCTGTTTTATTCTTATAGTGCTCGTATCACTGGTATCTTTTCAATATAGATTTCAGTTAAACTACTGTGTTTTTATTTTTAAACTGATAAATAAACAAAAAGAAAATAACAAGACACTCAGATAAAATGTGTTTGAGGTTGTTATCGGAAAGTCTTTCAGTAGCTTTAACAAATCCAGCACAACAGATGGTATTGTCAAGGATGGAAGAAGCACCAGAAGGTAAAGGCAACAGTCCAACCAGCCTCTAAAACAAGACTGAAACATTCAGCAATTGGACTGTGAATCCTGACCTCTAGACCAGTGACAGCATTTTCGCCACTGGCCACAGTGTTTTCCTGCCATACAGTACTTAATAATAATTGATACCCATAGGAAAATTGTTCTCTGCATTTAACCCATCCAGGAACACCTGTCAGATTTCATTTACAACTCAGAATGTGCATCACTGCTGAATCAAGTGCTCTGTCGATATGGGCTAGCTAGCATGGTCCCAGTTGTGATATATTACCCTAAAGCTTTTAAGTAAAGACCCCGTAGTTGTCTAAATAATCCCTCTTTCAGACCCAGCTGTTCCAGTAGCAAATGTGAATTGTTTTGTCGCATTGACGATGGCATAAGCAGGTAAATCAGAAGTAGAGATATTGTTATCGGACTGTTATAGGCTCGTATTCATTTTGCTTAATATAGAGCAGCATGACATGTTGTAATGCAAGTGCTTTAAAGAGCCCTGTACTGCATCCTCGGAATGAGAATGGAATATGAATCCCAGTTCTGCACTGAAGGATGTGTGGGATTGTATGGTGCATTTGTTAATAATAAATAGTCAATAAGCACGACTCTCGACCAGCATGGATGCAATCAGAACTGAATACGTGACTCGGAACAAGCAGATACCAAACAGATTCTATACATACAAGCAAACATTAAAATATGAGACACATTTAGAATCTTATTTAACAATAGTGTAATTTGTCACAAAAAGATTAGGGTGTTTAGGTTGTCTTTCTCCTTTCACCAGGGTTCACCACAACGTGCCACTCACATTGCCCGCCTGACATATTTTAAGCAGGATGCCCTTCCTGACGTAACCTTCACCCTTTCGGGCTTAGGATCTGAAAATTTAGTGTCTACAATTTACCTAGCACGCTTGTTTCTTGGACTGTGGGGGGAAAACCAGAGTACATGGAGGAAACCCACACAAACATGGCTAGAACATGCAAGCTCCACACAAATGTCTCAGGTGGTCCCACCTGGGGATTAACCTTCATAAATAGTAGCACTAGAAAAGAATCATGGGTAGGTAGTAGAAACTAAAATAACTTTATGGAATAGGTTAAAATAAAAATAAAACAGATCATATACAATATACAGTACTCGAGGGATGTAGCTGTTGTAGAGGAGCTATTATGACACTCCTGGGATATTTTTCTCTTTTTTTAGGCGACATTTCTTTGAATTCAGATATCAATATCTAATATGAGACTGATAGTTGTATTGTATTACATGTCTGTTTCTTAACAACAGGAAAGGCTACATTTCAACAAAACTTGTACTCCGGTGTAAAAATTAGGTCTATGTGTGTTTTTACAGCTTGGTGATGAACCTGGTTACCACTCAAAATCCCACCACAATCACTTCTCCACTCCCAGAGTCATCCTTTTTCCACGCCGACACCAACGAACCTCCTCTTCCAATGGGCTACGTCGTCAGAAGAGAGATTGGGTCATTCCTCCCATCAACGTGCCAGAGAACTCGAGAGGACCCTTTCCCCAAATGCTAGTCAGGGTAAGTGTCCATCTATTCTAATCACTAGAAGCGCTGGGCAATTACACGTTGGTCCAAACGTTTTTATCTCGGGCTCCTTCACCAACGATGATTTATTTTTTTTTATCTGTCTGTCAAATTGGGCATTTTCTATCACATTTGTAGACAATCAAAATAGGCATGAGAACTTATGGAATGGTAACTCTTGAAAGATCCCTACATCCACACACTATGCACACAGAACTCTTGTTTCATCTCTGGAGAGACTTTTCGGGTTTAAAGACGGCTAGGATATTACACCAGACTTATGCTTTGACATTACTGACTAATCAGTAATGGGCACACTGTCTAATCATTCTGCAGCTTGGCTAATGATTGAAATTTTTAGAATTATGTTGTTTTTGCTCTCTAGATTTCTCTTGTGAAGTTTATGCATTTGCATCAACACAAGGTACTGATATTGTATTTACCATCGGATATCAATACCATCTGATATCATGTAAGCCTTGTGCGCATTCTCATGGTAAAGAATAAATGACATAAAATGACAAAAATGATAAACAAATAATGCAAAAAGCAAAGAATTTGACTCATTCCTAACCATCCCTGGTGCGGCACAACCTTTAATTATACCAACATGTAGTAAAGGAAAATGTCAAATGAGCTGAATCTCAGGAGAATGTGGGACATGCAGAAATACTATTGTAACACACAAGTCATACTACAAACAACAGTGAGTGAGTGAGTGAGTGAGTGAGTGGACCATGATCAAAGTGCAATGTACAAAGACCAATAACAAGCTCTCAATGGGAGGAAACCCACCAATAGAACAGAGGTAAAGCCATATTGTATAGGGGAAAGGGGATAAAATTTGCCCAAGCCCATGTACAAATGAATAAATAGTTACCATGCTTGTCTGAAGTTATTGCTACACAAGGAAGTCACACCGGATACTAATGTAAAATGTTTACGTACTTTTTCCTCACACAGATAATATTGTAATATTAAATCCTTCTCCTCAATAACTATAAATGACTGCGTCTAACCTTTTTTGTCTCATTTGTTTTATTTGGTTCTCTTGGCAGCTAAAACTAGGAGTTGTGTGAGAATCTGATGAAGGGTTAGGTCAAATTTATTTAGAAAAATCTAAAGGTTTCACAAGCTTTTAACCTCTGCATTTAAACATCTACTGGCTAGTTCATCTACTGGCTTGATCATGCTTACTTTGTAAACCTGGGACACAAACAGACCTCAATTACATGATCCATGACATCCCTTATTAATTACTAGAAAGTAGGTTACTAATGTTGATTAAACCAAACCAAAAAAACTAAAAAAAATTAATTCTCATTAATGAAAATTAATTTAGTTGCAGGAACTTTTAGCTTAACTGTGAAAGCTTTGAAAACTTAATGCCTTTTAAAATATTTGTGGCTAGCGTAAGCCTTCAGTATGCTGTCCGTATCCTTATCTACTCTCCCATGCCCATTTTCCCAGATTACACACACAGATTAGAGCAGTCTTCTCCTACACACACATAGTGACAAGGCTCATCGGTGTAAAAACACCATGAAGTCAGTAGTAGAAATGTTCTGATAACCTAATTCCCACCTTTGACATGTTTTGATGCTTGGGCTTAACAGACCTCACACTGTGGGTGTTCGATCATAGCAAGTCTTTCAAGAATTTAGTTCCTGTGACTAGTTTTGCAGTAGAGTCTGTTAAGACGCAGTGCACCATATCCCACAAGCCTGATAACACTTTCACACATTCATATTTATGTAGTAACTTTAACACAAGTTCAACTTTATTTTAACAGAAAAAGCTACAGACCTAATGTGTATACTGTAGTTTATAATCAATGCTAAACTCTACAGTTATAAGCTCAAAAGGGAAATGGTTGCGCCAGGAAGGGGATCCGGCGTAATACATGTGCCAGTTCGGCAATTAAAGTGACTCGCTGTGGCGACCTCTGGTGGCATGGAAAAATTTATGTCCACCATACTTATATGTGCTGCTGATAAAATTAGAATATCATAAAAACGTTGATTTATTTCAGTAATTCCATTCAAAAAGTGAAACTTGTATATTTTACACATTCATTACACACACACTGATATATTTCAAGTGTTTATTTATTTTAATGTGATGATTATAACTGACAATTAATAAACAACCCACATTCACTATCTCAGACAATTACAATATTACTTTATACAAGTATTTTTAGAAATACCGGCACACTGAATGTGTACAGCACTCAATACTTAGTTGGGGCTCATTTTAGTTTTACTTTTCGAATGGAATTATTATTATATTCTAATTTTATGACCAACACCTGTAGCATAAGGGTTTCCTATTTTAGTTAATGGAGCGCCATACAAAAGAAGAGCATATAACTACAAATAAATAGTTCTGATTCCAGTTACACGTTTCCCAGCTAGCGCAAATTACGTCCAAATGGAAAAACGCCGCTGCAACACCTTTTTTTTTTTTATTTATATATCTATTTTTTGATTGAGCATCTCTTCCAGCCCGTGCTACACCAGTGTAGTTCCTCCTGTCTGAGATCTTCGGGAGATTTATTAAATTTCCACAATCTCACCATGCAGTAAGCAGATTCATCTCGGACGCAACTTTCCTCCTGCGCCTAATCAACGTAACCTACTGTTTCACACGCAGCACTACAGTCAGCCGGCGAGACGCATCGTCTGACTGCGGCTGAATCTTAAATGAAAATCTAAAAAGCATTTTTTTTTTTTTTATCTCTTTCCAGATTAGTCTCTGCAGATCGTCATTCCTTCTTCATATGATAACACGTGCATTTTTATATATCTTTGTGTCCATGAGTGTGTCTTGTGTCTTATGCGTTTGTATGTAGCTCAGAATAAAATGCTGGCAGTAGAGATACACACTGATGCGCGCTGCTTTCCTAATGATATAGATAGGATCTAGAAATATCAGAGTGGGTAGAGATAGTGATCATTTAAACAATTTATTAAGTAAGTAACATTTATTTATGCAGCACAAAGCCACAAAGTCGTTTATTCATTCATTTTCTTCCACATAATCCACTTGGGGTCGTGGGCCAGCCGGTGTCCACTCGGCAGCTCTGGACGCAAAGGCAGGTACAACCCTAGACAGCCAGTCTATCATAGGGCACACATATTTACACACTAATGGGCACTCTAAGAGATCCCAATTAACCTGTCTTTTGAATGCAGGAGAACCTGTATTGTCCCACCCATGATTAAATCCGGGGCCTTCTTGCTGTACTACTCACAGCACTACCCACTGTGCCACATAACCCATGAACACACTCAAAAGCCATCAAGTAAAAGTGAAAGATGCTATCTTTGCACATTTACTCAGAGCAAGTCTTTCCTGACTCTTATATAAATAAATGGATGTGAATTTGGACCCAGAATACACCCTTGAGGTTCTAATGGTTAAGAAACTTGGTAGAAAAATCATCAACAAATGACAGTATTCTTAGTTTATTGTAACGTCTTGTAATGCGTTACTTTATTATTAATAAATTATAAATTATTTATTATTACTAATTATTATTGATATTTTATTAAAATGTAGCTGTTACAAAACACTAACACTGGAGAATCCGTCCAAATATGAACCAAGCATCGTCTGATAGAAAAATATCATTCATTTATTACCTTGCACTTAATCCACACAGGGTCGCAGGCCAGCCGGTGCCCACCCGGCAATTCAGCAGGAGGAACAACCCTGAACAGGGCACCGCTACATCATACAGCACACACACATTCACACAAATTCATCGGGCCACTTCAGAGACACCAATTAACCTAACGTGCATGTCTGTGCAATGTGGGTGGAAACTGAAGCACTCTTTGTCATAAGTAAGAACACTGTTAACTGAACGTTTTTCTAATTTAGTTCTAATTTGGCGCAGTTGGTAGTGCTGTTTCATCACAGCATGAAAGACCCGGGTTTGTGCCACGCATAGGTGTGGTAGGAAAATGTCTGTGTGGTGTCCGGTTTAATCCCGCATTACTAAGACATGCGCCTTAGGTTAATTAATGTCTCTAAGGTAACCCATAGTGTGTGAATGTGTGTATGTTTGTGCCCTAAAATGGAGTAGTGCCCTGTCTAGATTTGTTCCTGCCCTTGCACCCATAGTTGCCGGATGGGCACCGGCTGGCCCCCGGCCCCATGTGGATTAAGCAGAAGATGATGAATGAATGGCATTATTCATAGCATTAATTTACTCGAACTTAGATGTTTATTTTATGCAGATTTATTAAAAGTCCATATGAATATGGAAATTGTATAACTAGCAAGCTGCATTCAGTCAACACCAGACGTAAGTTAACACCTGTGCAAAACACATCACTCCTGGGTGATGAGCCGAATATTAAATGAGGATTATTTACTGTTTATTGCCCATGCAGGCGCTCAGTATCTAGATTATATATAAGAATTTACAGGGGTTAGACAATGAAACTGAAACACCTGTCATTTTAGTGTGGGAGGGTTCATGGCTAAATTGGACAAGC
>JAOUQT010000001.1:4223080-4233513 GCA_025769995.1 Xyliphius kryptos | reverse complement strand
GTGCTCTTACCCTGATAATTGAACCTTCACACTCTGCTCTTACTGGTGCAATGTGCAATTAATGAAGATTGGCCACTGACACTAAAATGACAGGTGTTTCAGTTTCATTGTCCAACCCCTGTATTTGTAAAAAAAAAATATATATATATAAAAAACATTGTGTGAGAGTCAAATTCTATAGAACTTTTCAAGACACAATACACTCAGTAAAACTTGGTAGCTATGTTCTGCACAGTAATGTGAAAACGCTTTAGACCTGCCGTAAATCAAAGATCCCTTCTAATATAATGAATGTGTATTTACACAAAAGAAAAACTTAAGCGTGCAGTTAACAGTGAACCACTAAAGGAAGCCAATATTTTGTGGGTTTTTGTTCTGAAGCAGTGCTATAAGCAAATTAGTTGCTATTCTTTACAGTGCATCTTGAAGAATCTGCCACATTTCTTCTGGATACTTTGACCACCCAGTAGCCTCAAAGTTTCAGTCTGAATAGTGGTCATGTTAGGGCATGTGCTGTATACTTTGCTGGCATGCTTACATTTTGTACAACATTTGTTAGTAAGTAATGTTTGGAAATCTAAAATTATGAACTAACTTAATGATATCATTTATACTAAAGAACACTTTTGCACAGTAATATACGTCTACTGCCTGGTCAGAAAAAAAAACATGGCTTTATCTAAGCAAATAGGTGAGATATTGGATCATTACTTCATGGGTGATTATGTTTCATCTGGCAACAGATTATTTAACCATAACTGATGCAGTGTGCATCTTGTCATTTGTTAAACAACCATGTCGAAAGACATATCTTGTGGTCGGGCAAAAGATGTTAATCTGTTTCAGAAGCCTCAAATTATTGGCATACATCAAGCAGAGAAAACCTCAATTTCTAAAACTACTCAAATGAGGTTTAGAACACATCATTAAAGAGTAGAAGGACAGTGGGGAATCATGTTTGCGATGGGCGCTCACTAAAATGTTTGGTGAAATCAAACTGACCCTTCCAGAAGCTCCTCCTATATAGCAATTAACCAATCCTAGCATAGTAACCGTTGCTTTTGTTTGTGTTTTTTTAGTTTATTAACGTCATCTTGGGCATCGATAGTCATATTGATGACAGTAACAAGGTTATATTTTTATACACAAGTTTCACATCTTATACTCAAGTCATATACAGTACACAAATCGGTGACAATTTAACACCTCCAATTCACCCAACGTGCATGTCTTTGGATTGTGGGATGAAACCGGAGCACCTGGAGTAAACCCATGCGAACACGGGGAGAACGTTCAAACTCCACACAGAAATTCCCAGGTCACCCTATCCAGGATTGAACCTGGTCCTCTTGCTGTGAGGCCAAGTGGCAAGCTTTCAGTGCATGGGAAAATGCTAAATCTCTGCGCATACAGTGTTTGCAAATCCAACAGCAGGTACCCAAAGAGTTTAGAGGTGGGAGTGAGATTTTTTTCCCTTTCTCCAAGCCTAAAACCCAACAGGAAAAATGCAGGGTGTAGATATAGCAATGCAGACGATCTTGCTTGCAACTTAACATTAGCAAAATAAATAAGAACACTAGCTAACTAGAGTTCTAACAGCTAGATAAAGATAACCTCAATTGGCATCCTGTTATTATGAACTAAAATGTCTTTTAATGCCAAGCTAGGTGCAACTGCAAGACAGAGACTCATTCTCAGATCATATATTGTAGCATTCTGTTGATGGGAAGCCCACACAGGAACTCTACCATTGCCTGCCTCAAGAATGGAGCATCTCTGTGGGTGTGTAAATCTCCCGATGAATGGTTAGTGTTGAATCTTGTGCCTTCAGCTGGCACTGTAATGCTATGAAAGTGACAGAATATGATCAAGCATGCACTGTAATGTTATTTACTAGGGCTGTCAGAGTTAATGTGATGCAGGCTAATGTGATTAGAAATGGTGCCATTTATGCAAGGTAGCGATTTAGCTGATCTAGTTTATGTATACACTCGACGCACTCAAGTTTACCTCCACTGTTACCAGTGTTTGGAAAACGGGAGTCCGGTGTTTGACAGAGGAATTACCGCGAAGGATGTGCACAAAGTGTGTGAAATTGGTCCATATGGAGGGAGCAATAGCTTGGCGTGCTTTGAAACAGTAGCGGGAACATTAATGGTTTGCGTTGCCATTACTAGCTGTGAGCTATCAATGAGATGTGACATAAAATATCACTTCCCGTTCTGTACACAACCATTTTTGTTCTTTTATGCCTGTCTTGACAATGTATTATAGAATGAAGGTGTCTGTTGCTTACTTTGATACGTACGTATATATGATTTTCCCTCCATTTTTAATCAATTCGCATCACTACTTAGTTGACAAGTTATGTCATGTATATAGCCTTCAAATGCACACTGAAAACCCTTCTATCTACTTCTCTCTGATACCTTATTACTTTTACTTGTGTAAGCTTGTGTAAGAGTCTATTTGAGAAAAACAACAGTAGGGTTTCACAGTGAAAGTTAGAGCATGTCCACATGCACAGTGTGAAGGGAACTCAAGGTATTGGGTATGTGTAGTCCTAGGAAAAACACTTGTGAGTGAGGCTAACTGGCTTTAATTTGCTGGGGAGCATAAAGATTGGATTCTTTAGCTATAGAGGAAGGTCATGTGGTCTGATTTAATCCAGATTTACACTGTTTCAGAGTGATGGGCAAATCAGTGTAGGTAGCGAGGTAGTTTAAATAATGTACTCATTCTGCCTAGTGCCTTTGTCTAAGCCTAGTAGGAAATGCTATGATCTGGGTTTCTGAAATAGGTCAGGTATAGGTTAAGCAATGTTAGGTGCCTAAAGAATGAGGTCAGATAATTCCATCAATTGACCTTTGTGTGATAGACATCATTTGCACATATGGATTGCCCACCAAAGCTTGTGGTAATGATGCTACAGAAAATGTGTGCTGTAATTAAAGCTAAAGGTGGTTCAACAAATATCATGTGTAGCCTTTTTTGGCCAGCCAGTATATATGGGGTCCCTAAAAGTGAAAATGGACAACATTAGATTGAATTATTCCATGTCTTCAGCACAGAAGCATTCTGGATTTGGGTGTTGTCCTCAGAGGGACAGTATTGAATGCAATCATTAAGGCGCACCACTGTCTCCTGGGCGGTCTGTCTTTGAAAAGGATGAGGGCAAAGCTCTGTTGGTCTCTGCATGTCCCATTCGCACTCATGATACATCAGGTTAGGAGGCTTTGCTAATGGCTTCATTTTCACTGTTGTGCACAGAGAAGGGAATTAAAGTCATTGCCAACGTCTGGAGGAAGCGATTTTAATTCCAATAACTATACCATGTTCAGTGGCTGATTCTGTTTTTAATTACTCAGTTAATGCTTTCATTTGGTTTATGATTCCTTGCTTAACTTTAATTAACATTAGTTCATTTTCTAATTATCTCATTTCAACAGGGCTCAATACCCCGTTCACAAAATGGGCAGAACAGACATGTGTGCACCGTGTGCTGTTGCATGTAGTCAGAATATTGTCTCTTTCTCTCACACACACACACTAATATAACTTATTATATGTTAAACATTTTCTGAGGTGCTGATTTAGGAAGTGTGACAGTTTTATAATAGATAAGCTTTACATTACAAGAATGATCCTATTCCCTTGTGGAAATCCGAATCGACGTATTTCATGTTATGTGCAGAAATATTGAATATCAAACTCAAAATTAATTGTCATGACTTAATAAAAATGAGGCTTTTAACTTGGAGGCTTCTCGTTTAAACAAGGCATGTTCATCCACAAAACCGAGGTTCACTGGATATTTCCACCTACAACACCAATCTCAATGAAGAGAATACAATGATTTGCAAATCCTTTTCAAACCAAAGTCAGTTAATACACTACAAATACATGATATTGCATGTTTTGCAAATATCCACCCATTTTGAATTTGATGCCTGCAACACGTTCCAAAAGATTTGGGACAGGAGAAGGGAAAGTTTGGGAACATTGAGGAATGCTCAAGAACATTACACAGGTGAACAGGTTAATTGGAAACAGGCGAGTGTCATGATTAGACATAAAGGGCGCATCTCTGAAATGCTCAGTGGTTCACAAGCAAGGATGCGTGAGGTTCACCACTATGTGGTCCAAAAGTTTAAGAACATTGTTCTTAATGTGCAATTGCAAAGAATGTTTATCATCTAAAGTCCATAATATAATCAAAAGATTCAGAGGATCTGGTGAAATCTCTGCAACTAAGTGGAAAGACCAAAACCTACACTGAATGCCCGGGACCTCGGGAACCGACATCGTTCTTTAACGGACATTACCACATGGGTCAAAGAACACAGTTCATCACTCTATATAAGTGCATACTAAAATTCTACCATTCAAAGTGAAAACCATGCATCAACAACAACCAGAAATGCAGCCAGCTTCTCTGGGCCCGAGCTCATCTGAGATGGACTGGGACAAAGTGTAAAAGTGTCCTGTGGTCTGACGAGTCCACATTTTAAATCATTTTTGGAAATCCTGTACATTGTGTCCTCGGGGCCAGAAAACACAGTCTGGATTGTTATCACCACTAAGTTTTTAAAAGTCATCATCTGATGGTATGGGGGTGTTAGTGTCTGTGAAGGCATTTTTAGATGCTGAACGGTACATATAGATTTTGGAGCAACATATGCATAATCAATGTCTTTTTCAGGGACATCCCTGCTTATTTCATCAAGACCAAGACCCAGAATTCCAAGCCACATTCTGCACGTGTTACAACAGTGTGGATTCATAGTAAAAGATTGAAGGTACTAGACTGGGCTGTCCACAGTCCAGACCTGTCTCCTATTGAAAATGTGTGGCGCAAAATATGAGAGAGACCCCGGACACCAGTTGAAGCAAGAATTAGAAAGAATTCACTTACAAAACCTTAACAATTTGTGTCCTCATTTCATAAAAGCTTACTGAGTGTTGTTATATGAAAAGTTGATGTAACAGAGTGGTAGACATACCCCTGTCCCAATTTTTTTGGAACTTGTTTGAAGAATCAAATTTAAAATGAGAAATATTTGAAAAAACAATAAAGTTTTCCCATTTGAACATTTAATATCTTGTCTTTATAGATTATTCAATTGACTATGGGTTCAAAAAGATTTGAAAATCATCATATTTTGTTTTCTAACACAAAACACATGCAAAGTTTTCCTAAGCATGTAAAATGGTCCCTTAGTCTGGTTCAGTAGGCTACACAATCATGGGCAGTCATTGACACACTCTGCAAGGAGTTTATGCCAGAAACTGTCATTGCTAAAGAAGCTGGCTATTCACAGAGAGCTGTATTCGAGCAAATTAATAGAACATTGATTGGAAGCAAAAAAGTGTGGTAGTGAAAGTTGCACAAGCAACCGGGATAACCGCAGCCTTGAAAGGGGCGTCAAGAAAAGGCCATAAAATTTTTGGGGGGATTCACAAGTTTTATATTCATGTTTTATACAATGTCACACCTTTATTGGAATTGGGGTTGTACCCCAAAAAGAGAATGTTTTATACTTTATTATTGCTTTAAATATTTCCCAGTATCAGCATTATGTTATGCATTGCATATGAATATTAATGAATGTATGCATAATATCTAATATGTATAGTAAATTACATAAGGTCACACAGCCACCCATGTGGAAAAAGAAAACAGTAATCCTCAGGCTGTTTTTCATTTTTGGAAAAATATATTTTTATATCCCTTTGCTGTCAGTGTTGGACATACTGTCTTTCCAGCTATATCCATTCTGTCTTCTTCCTTTGAGGACACCATGGTGAAACCATGCGACTTTCATTTAATCCGTGTCTGTGCAGACGTCTGTTTCTCTTCATCCCTCGCTTTTTTATCAGCACACTTGCTTCTCTTTAGCTCACAGAGGATCAGAACAACTTTCAGAGGAGATAGAGAAATCGATCATGTTGACAAAAGATCCACGTCAATGCAGCTCTCTCAGCCCGGCCTTGATTCCCTCTCAGGCTAGCATTTATTCTGGGAATATGTGCACCTCAATAAATTAGAATATCATCAAAAATTTAATTTATTCCATTAATTCAATACAAACAGTGAAACGCACACATTATATAGATTCATTACACACACACTGATCTACTTCTAGTGTTTATTTTTGTTAATGTTGATGATTATTGATTATAGACAATGAAAACCCAACATCATTGTCTCAGAATATTAGAATATTTAACACAAAACACCTGTAAAGTCTTCCTAAGCGTGTAAAATGGTCCCTTATTCTGGTTCAGTAGGTTATACAATTATGGGGAAGACACTGGCAGTCAAGGTCACACTCTACAAAGAGCGTATGCCACAAACGTTCAATGGTAAAGAAGCTGCTGTTCGCAGAGTCCTGCATCCAAGAATATTACTGGAAAGTTGAGTGGAGAAAAAAAATGTGGCAGAAAAAGTTGCACAAGCAACTGGGATAACCACAGCCTTAAAAGTATCGTCAAGAAAAGGCCATAAAACATTTGGGGGACATTCACAAAGAGTGGACTGCTGCTGGATGCTTCAAGAGCCACTACACACAGAACTATTCAGAACATGAGCTACAACTGTCGCATTTCTTGTATCAAGCCACTCTTGACCAAGAGACAACACAAGAAGCGTCTAACCTGGACCAAGGAGAAAAAAAGACATGCACTGTTGCTCATTGATCCAATGTGTTGTAAATTTTGCATTTAATTTGAAAATCAAGGTCCCGGAGTCTGGAGGAAGAGTGGAGTGGGACACAATCCAAGCTCTAGTGTGAGGTTTCCACAGTCAGTGATGGTTTGGGGAGTCATGTCATCTGCTGGTGTAGGTCCACTGTGTTAGATACATCAGCACCGCTGTCTACCAGGAAATTTTACAGCACTTCATGCTTCCCTCTGATGACAAGCTTTTTGGAGATGGAAATTTCAGTGTTTTGCAGGACTTGGCACCTGTCCACACGGCCAAAACTACCAATAGCTGGTTTAATAACCACAATATCACTAGCTTGATTGGCCAGCAAACTCGCCTGTCCTAACATAAAATCTATGGACTCTATGGGGTATTGTCAAGAGAAAGATGATAGTCACCAGACAAAACAATGTAGACGCGCTGAAGGCTAAGATAATGATTTTGGGTTTTCATTTGGCTGTAAGTTAAAATCATCAACATGATTTTATGAAATCATCAACAATAGAAATAGATCAGTGTGTGTGTGTGTGTGTGTGTGTGTAATGAATCTATATAATGTGTGTGTTTTACTGTTTGTATTGAATTAGTGAAATAAATTCACTTTTTGATGATATTCTAATTTACTGAGATGCACCTGTAAGTCTCACTGCCTCACTGTGCTCCTTTTCCATCATCATTTCAATTGCAGTTTAGTTTAAAGAGCTGGATTGCTTCATTGCAGCAATGCTACCCCTCATTTTGGCCCTGTAAATATTTTTTACGCACTCCCCGTCTGTCTTGCCTTTTAAACACGTCCACGACAACGTTGCACTTTCCAATCTGTTCTTTCTAATTGCACAAATGTCTGAAAGGTATTTAAGAGAAATACAGTCAAAATGTTGTATGAAGCCAATATTTATAATCATAGAAAGTGCTCCTAAAATATTTTGTGAGTTGATAATGTCAGCTGTTTTATATATTTTAATAAGTTCCTCTGACGCTGTAAAATGTATACATACGTCCTTGATATAGTGAAACGTTACACTTAAAGATAACTGAATTAGGAACACCTGGCCTATAATGGGTTTGTCCAACTTTATAATTGATGGCTGGATGCTTGTTGGCTCCTTAGGTATCTGTCTCTCTGGTCATTGCTGTGCAGGTTTGAATGTGTAGTGTCAGTTCAGCTGTGAATGTGGTGCAAGAAAAAAGCACCATGTGACAAAGTTTTGTTGTCTGGGTGTGTTTCTGGTGCACGTTATAGAGAAAGTGTTTTGTCATGAATAACTATGGATAGAGAATGTCATGGAAGGTTGAAAAAGCCATGAAGTAAAAGCTGGAAATCTATACATGACATCCACGTACACGACACATACATTTTCTACGAGAACAGATTCAGTTGTATATACAAGTGACTGCTTAATCCCAATAAAAATGCTCTCCAAGGATGAACATTCACATTCCGGATCAAAATCTTAAGAACAGTTTAAAAATTGCGAGAATTTGTATTTTGCACTATTGGATCCTAAGAAGGTTCTGAGTAGAGCTTCACAATTCTAAAAGAAGAAATCAGCGCAATAAAATAAAAACTTTAGAGCAAGGAATTTTTTTAAAACAACAATTTAACTGAAATAGGTTGTTAATCAGCTGATCAGAAGTTTAAGGGAATATGATTAGCTTGTTGAAAGTTGCGTAATGTGTTTTGAAAAGCATGAAGATGGAAAATTATAGACGACGAGTTAAAATTCATACAATTCAACTGCTATTGATTGTTTTAAATACAGTTAGAATAGATTACAGTTTTCCAAGCATTTATTAAAGATTACTTGCTACTCAAACTCCCTCAATTACTGTGTGTGCCTGCTAAATACAGCACAAGTCGCATTAGATAGACAAGTAGGATGAAATTAAAATGTATTTCATTTCTTTTTCAGATTTACTGAATCCAGGGCTTTCATAAGTACACGTTAAAGCATACAGGAATAAATCAGTTATAAAATCTAATGTACATTAACCCCCCCCCCTTGAATCTCTCCCTGGTGTACCATCGACTTCTCAATTACACTAAATGACACCCATTTCAGAGCGTTCAATCCAGAAGAAAGAAAGAGTTCAGCGGAAGTGTGGAAAGAAAAAAAAAGAAAGTTCCAAAGGTGTAAATCCATATCTTGTCACTGCACTCTATTCAACTGATTGAGTCGTTAGTGTCACGTCGAGCATTTCATCACAATTACGCGCTGGTGAATCAGACAGAAGTGTGTAAGACTGCCGCCGTCACTGGTTCTCACCTTGTGCTCTTATGCGTAGTGCAGGATCATTAAAAAATTCCAACATTATTTAAAATTGACCATTTTCCGTATTTTAAAATGCTTTTTTGTTCATCACATTTGCATGAAGTGTTAACATTAGTCTATATTTACTACAGTCATCAGACATTAATGAATAATTTGTTTGTATTGTATTCCAACTCAATACATTCAGTCTTGTTAGTTTATATGCCACATTCCAGACTGCTTGTAAAATCTTTAGTCTTCCCTCACTGCCTAAATTGCACATATTCCGGATGCCAGAGGTTGAGGTGTTGTAGAGCCATGATGAAAGTTTTTCATTTTCCAGCCAGCTCTCCAGACATATTTGAGATCCGTATACTTTACACCCACACTTTCTTTTATTTCTTTGCTGTCTTCCTGGGCAATCCCTCAGATATGATATTTTGTATCTTGATACTTGATCATTTCACCCACTTCCAGACCCTTTTTCTGACCAAACAGTCCGACAACAATCTAACACTTGGGTACATTTACCAGCTTATACCTTATACTTGTTACTTGCAGATACGTTTTTGTGTTGTTATGCAGAAATGCAGGTCTACCGGGCCTTACTACATATTCATAATAAAGTCTTAATCACTTCCTTGATGTTGCCTGCCAATGTGCAAACTAATCCTCCACAGTAGCTGACAGGTATGTTGAAAAGATTAACACCCTCTGAAGGTTTGAACATTGCTTTAATAGAAATGGAAGTGTTATGTGAAGTGTTATTTTCAACATGGCCTCACACTTAGCCATCTGTAATCGTCGACATGGCTCAGTTGGTATGGCAGTTTTAAGCCTATGCACAGCTTTACTAATGGATGGAAAGGATGGAAGGATGGGTGATTGGATAGTTGGAGAAATTAATGGATGATTTCTTGGATAGATGAATGGATAATTGGAGAGATTAATTTATGATTGGATATAAGGATGTATGACTTGTTGGAGACATTAATGTATGATTGGATGGATAGGTGATTGGAGAGATTACTCTATATATGTATGGATGGATGGATAGATTAATGTATGATTTGATGGATGGTTAGAGACATTGTATGATTGGATGGATGGAGAGATTCATGTACGACTGGATTGATGGATGTATGGATGGTTGGAGATATTAATGTATGATTGGATAGATGGTTGTAAAAATTAATGTATGATCATATGGATGGATAGTTGGAGATATTAATGTATGGATGGATGGTTGTAGAAATTAATGTATGATTGGATGGATGTTGTGGAGATTAATGTATGATTGGATGGATGTTGTGGAGATTAATGTATGATTGGATGAATAGATGGATGGATGCTTAGGGAGCTTAATGTATGATCGTATGGATTGATGGTTGTAGAGATTAATGTATGATTGGATGAATAGATGGATGGATGCTTAGGTAGCTTGATGTATGATCGTATGGATTGATGGTTGTGGA
>JAOUQT010000001.1:4181101-4191474 GCA_025769995.1 Xyliphius kryptos | reverse complement strand
GCCAGGTAGGAGGAAGAGAGGAAGACCAAAGAGGAGATATATAGATGTGGTCAATATAGAAATGCAGGTAGTGGGTGTGAAAGAAGAAGATGCAGGGGACAGAGTGAGGTGAAAAAGACTGACACGCTGTGGCAACCCCTGATAAAAGGGAAAGTCCGAAAGAAAAATAAGTGTCCTCTGAGCCAAAGAGTAATAGGACTGATTGGATTGTTATTAGCGCAAAGTTCAAAAGCCAGCATCTCTGACGGTATGGGGGCCTGAGTAACTTGCGCATCTGTGAAGGCACCATTAATGCTAAAAAAGTACATACAGGTTTTGAAGCAACATATATTGCCATCTAAGCAATTTATTTTTCTGGGACATCCTTGATTATTTCAGCAAGACAATGCCGAGCCACATTCGGCACGTGTTACAATAGTGTGGCTTCGTAGTAAGAGTGGGTAATATACAAGTACAGACCTTTCTTCTTGTCCCCGGGCGCTGTGCTAACTGCTCACTGCTCAGGGCATGTGTGCTCACTTCACCTGTGTGTATGTGTATTTGTGTGTTTCACTGCACGGATGGGTTAAATGCAGAGGACCAAATCCGCTGTGTGTAAAAAACATAGTGGCAAAATGTATCACATTTACTTTTCACTTTCTTCCATTGAAAATGTGTGGCGCATTATTAAGCACAGAATAAACGAACAGAGACACTTTTGATCAACTGAAAAGAACAGAGTACTTTTGATCAACTGAAGTTGTACATCAAGCAAGAATGGAAAAGAATTCCACTAACAAAGCTTAAAAAATTGTCATCAGTTTTCAAACACTTATTGAGTGTTGTTAAAAGTAAAGATGATAAACATGCCCATGTCCCAAATTGTGTTGCAGGCATCAAATAAGTGAATATTTGCAAAAAAATCGTTTTTCAGTTTGACGATTAAATATCAGATCTTTGTAGTGTATTCTGGCTATTGGGTTTAAGGGGTAAATATGATATAAGGGGATTGTTGGCTATGGGGTAAATAGGATATAAGGGGTAGATTGGCTATGGGGAAAACTAACCCAAACACTAACCCTGGCAGACCCCTTGTCTGTATAAAAATATTTTGAATGATATAAAAATATGTGATAAGAGTTTCCTTAGGACTAGTAAGGACAGGTGTAAAATCACTACAGAACCTGCAGTCAGCTCCATAGTTCTGACTCAGTGACATCCAAGAGTCTGATAGTTAAAAGCATCATGACCTTCGTACACTTTAATGATATTTCCTGTACACACAGGTCTCCTGATATTAATGAAGTCACATTCTATCAAGTTTACTATCACAACTTGGTAATGCATACAAGAAAGATGTTAAAGAGCTCTGGTGCTAACACATGACCCTGACTGACTGTGTGTATATGTATGTGTTTGTGTGTGTAGGATGTTAATGAGTTGGTTGGGACAGACAAACCTGAGACCATATGCCCCATAAACAAACATCTCTTTCAACATCATTTTAACACAAATCTCATTAACAGGTCCACGTGTTATTCATGGATTTTTCCAGAAACCTGTTGTGTGGTTTAAAAATATCCACTCTCCTGCTGTTCTTCATTCACCCTAATACTGAGATATAGAAAGCATTGATTCTGTGTGTAACCTCCACCTTACCGGTTACATTCACATTTATACACTTCTTCTTCAAAATGGTGACATAATTTGTGTGTGTGGTTGGTGTATAACTACTGAGCAGAACAGACCTGTGTGATGTATTGATTTAAACCTCTTGTAAAGGTTTATTTGCCCTTCTTTAGCCCCTCTACAGAACACATGTTTTACAGGTAGCAGATGGAGGTGAGGACAGTAGGAATATCGAGAGTTTATTATCAGTCTTTTATTAACACCGTGGCGTCTTTCTGTGAGGGGTGCTAGTGTTCTCTTATAATTACTGGCTTGTCTCAAAACTTACAAATGTTTTCCATCTGGAGGTTAATATTTCCAGAAAGAAGTGTATATAAGTATTATAGTGGTTTTTATCCATGACCCTGATCTCTAAAAGCATCAATGTCAGTATTATTGTGATTTAGATTGACAGAATCCAGCACTGTTTTTAATATAAGAGCTACTGTGTGAGTCCAGGAGAATCATTATTTCATAAAACACTGGATTCTCCATCATAAAATATTCTTCACCATGCAACTCTATCCCATCCAACTCTATTTTGATAAGTACTGATGAGACTGATGATGCATCTTAAAAAATGCATCAGGGTGCATCAAAAAATATGTCAATATGTGCCTCAGGTCTTGGTCCTTGGACCACTGCTATTTATATTGTACATCTCTCTCCTAGGCGAAATGTACCAAAATCACGCACTAAAATTCCATTGTTAAGCAGACATGCAGATATACCTCAGACTTAGGCCATCTGATCCCTTTCCTCCTATTTCTCTCACTAAGTGTCTTCAAGATCTCATCTTATGTCTGCGGGCAAATTATCTTTAATTAAACACTAATAAAACTAAACTTCCATACATTAGCACTAAAGCTGCACTGTCCTGTTACTCTTGTTCTTCTTATTGGAAACACTTTTGTTTCCTCTGCAGCTACTGCTCAAAACCTTGGTGTCACAACTGACCCTCTCTTTTCAGCCCTACATCCGCTCTATCACAAAGTCTGCTTATTTCCACCTACATTTCTCGTCTTTGCCCCTTGCTTTCACCTCAGACAGCAGAGCTTTTGGCCTATGGTTTTGCTCTACGGTCTTCCTAACAAGACAATACAACCTTTACAACTGATTTGAAATGCTGAGGCTAGGATCCTCACATCCACTCACAAACATCACCCCAGTTCTGGAACAACTGCATTGGCGCATATAATATAAAATATTGCTCCTCACCTTAAATGCCCTTCATGGACTTGCCCCATTCTATCTTTTCCCCTGCGCTCACTCAGGTCGTTCGATGCCGGCCTGCTGGCTATACCTAGATTTTGGATGTCCTCCCTGGGTGGCAGATCATTTAGTGTGGCTGCCCTCACTCTGTAGAACTCTCTCTCACCTTCTCCTCTCTCTGTCTTCTCACTTCCACTTTTCAAATCTTTATTAAAAACTCATCTCTTTAATTAACTATGCTATCTTTACTTGACTTTATTGTATGTGTTTATTGTTTTGATGTAAAGCATTATTATTATTATTAGTATCCTCAACAACCTCCTAACCTAACAACCCTAACACCATCCTAGACCTCCTAACCCTAACATCCAACAACCAGCTAGCCATAACCTTAACAACCTTCTGTTCATAACCCTTACACACTCATAGCCCTAACCCTATTTCTAACAACCTCCTAACCCCAACAATCTCATAACCCCAACACCCTTCTAATCCTAATACTCCATTCTCTTGGAATGTTTTTTTAGATGGTCAACAATAAAAAAATGTATATACGCATAAAGCGAACAGAATTTAAACATGAAATGATCAGTGTTCAGATATATCTCATTTATATCTCATTTTATTATTTATACACGTCACACCACACACGGCAAATATACACACATCTCACACACGCCATATCACTGTGTAGTACCTTTCTAAGAGTGAGTTATTATCAGGAAACTGCTTGATGTGCTTGTGTGTTAATTATACAGACATTTCACTATGCACTGTATAAATTGAATATATGTCATATTTTTTGCCTGCCATAGAATTTGTCTCACTCACACACTGTCACATCTCACACTCCTCTCTGTCACCTGTCTCACTTAATCAACTGCCTTAATTTCATGTCACCTGTTTCACTGTCACGTCTGCCTCCTGTCTCACTCTTACCCATCTCATTATGTCTTCTGTCTTACTCACACCACTCTCTGTCACTGCTCTCTCACCTGTCTCACTCTCATCTTTCTATGTAATAATCACACTCTCACTGGTTTCGCTCTGTCACATGTCTCTCTCTCTCTCTTACCGGTCTCTTTCACCTGTCTCACTCTGTCACCGCTTTCTCATCATCACCTGCACCTGCTACTTTAATCTCTGCGTCACTTGTCTTACACACCCCTTTCAATCTGTCACATGTCTCTGTCTCCTGGCTCACTCTTACTTGTCTCTTTATGTCTTCTGTATCTCTTTCACCTCTCTCTTTCTGTCATTGCTCTCTCTCACACCTGTCTCACTCTCAAAAATCTGTCACCAACCAAACTCGTACCGGTTCCACACTCACCTGTCACCGCTCTCACTGTTATCTGTCTCAGGTCTCAATCTGTCACATATGTCACCCTCACCTGTCTTTCATTATGACATGGCTATGACTCTCATTCTCCCGTCTCACTCACACCTCTCTTTATATCCTGTCTCACTCTTACATGTCTCACTCGATCACCTGTCTTTATGGTAATTTAAATACATTTATTCTCCATGCGCTGTATCCAGTTGTCTCATATCCATTTCTCATTCATATTCATTGCGCGCGTGACGCATAAAGAATAAAACGCGTTAAATAAAAATAAAATAAATTCATCCTCTCACCGCGTGTTTCCGGTTCCGGCCGCTCCTCTCCTTATTCACGGAGGACATTCTGAGGTCTTTATAATTACCTTTAAATTATTACAATTACATCCGCGCGCCTCTTCGTCCCCGTTACACACACACAAAGACTTGCTCTGTCCCGTTTACACAAAATATCCAGGATGTAAAAAATAATCTCCGGTGATCAGCGCAGGACAAGAGAGCGGAGGCACTAGATACAACTGAGTTCAGAAGCGCGCGCTCGCCTTTACCGCAGACAACCATTCGTCTCTCTCCCTCTCTTTCTTTCTTTTCTTCTCTCTCTCTTTCTCTCTCCAGAACCAGAGGTTTATACACATCTGGATACTGGCGGTTTTTTACAGTTTATTAAAATTAAAATCTGTGTGGGCCCGGTCTAAATGCATAATTCCTTACGCACACACTGTGACATTTACATTAACACGTTACCGTTTATAATGCCTAAAAATTTCAGATTTGCGTTAAAACGCTGCAGAGTGCGTGTGGATATAACCAGTCACACAGCGCAACCTACTGACGGAACAAAAGTCTCTCTGGCTCGTTTTATATACGAATAAACGTACGATTGAGGAAGGGATGGCAGTGGGACATTGGTAGCGCTGTCGCCTCACCCAAAGAAGGGTCCGAGTTCGTTCGCCAGCTGGGGCAACCTGGAAAATCTTTGTGTGGAATTTGCACTTTCTCCGTGGGTTTCCTCTGGGTAATCCATTTATGCATGCAAGGTGTTTTGGAGAAGCTAAATATTCCTAAGCCTGAAAGGGTGAAGGTTGTGTCAGGAAGGGCATCCAGAGCAAAACATGTGCCAGGCTGACAATGCAAGTCACTTGCTGTGGCAGAGAAAATTTAGTGAGGAATGGAAATTGAAGTGTATGTGAGATGATTATCGCCATCTGCTCTGTATGTGTTTGTGGAACTGTAATAAACAAACACAAGACTTTACCAGCCATTTACTGCACCTTTAATACTTTTTTTCTTTTTTTTCCCCTGTCTAATAACACAAAATACATGCTCACACTTTATAACTCTTTATGACACTCTATAAAACTAACACGTTAGTGTTATTTTTATTTTAAATGTTGAATGTGAATAATTAAACTACATGTGAATTACATTAGTGATGATAAGTTTAAGAGTTTTATTTAGAGCAGGATGAGGGGTTTTAAAGTGTGTGTATGTGTGTAGAAATAAATTCTAACTGATGGGTCGTTTACTAAATTATAACTTGTATAAACACATCATTGGGTCGGATAAGATAGAGTGACCACAGTTACTGGGGGTCATCAAGGGTCATCAAGGGTCAACATGGAAACAAAGTCTCTGTAAAAGATGAGTTGTTTATCAGGATCAAGTGCAGCTGACAGCATTTCATCCATTTCCTCCTGAGAGAACGGCTCTCCTAAGAGAGAGAAAGACAGGGATAGTTTATTATAGATACTGTATTTATGGGGGAATGGGTGGAGGCAATCTTTAAAAACTCTTGTACAAAGCATAAGACACCCCCATATCTGGCTATACCCATGGTCAGTTTAAAGAATAAGACTTTAATGTTTAATCTGGCTTTTACAAGTGTTTTAAACATACATCTTAAATGCCACTCCTCTAACTTTACCTAGAAAAATATTTAGTAGAGCAAGAGACTTTCACTTTGAGGCTACATATTTTGGCCCAAACACAAATAAAACTTTGTCCATATAACATTGATTTAGAGACCTACAGTATGCCCTCTTGCTGTTGGTGATCCACTCCAGGATCATAAGTAGGTTGTAAAACATTGGCTCTTCTTCGATATTTGGGTATGGTTGTGTCCTACTGCAGTTTAGGATTAAGTTCTGGAGTCTTACAAATGACTGTAAAAGGTGTTTAATATTAAACACGAGTGGACACAGAAAAAGAGAGAGGTGTATCAAGTTTTTGTTACCCTCCTGTGTGAGATACTTGGTAAGTTGATCTGCTTCCAGATAACCATTTTTCTGTTGATCCAACACCTGAACACACAGATAAACATTCACACAAGAGAGAGAGAAGTAAAAAGAGAGAAAGTGTGTGTGTGTGTGTGTGTGTGTGAGGTGAGTGTGACCTCAAATGCCTGCAGCAGTAAATAGTCAGGAACTGGCCGGAATCTACAGAGTATGAAGAGTGAGATGAAAGATTAAAGTGTGATCTGTATTAATTTTTGTAAGTAGACAGAAAGAGTGCAGTTAAAATGTGAGTGTGACATTCTGACCACAGTGACTCATTTTAAATATGTAGCTGAAAATTTGACCAAATTATACAACACTGATTCCAAAAAAGTACAAAGGGACAAAGTACAAACTGTAAATAAAAATGGAATGCAATAATTTCAAATTTAAAAAACAACCCATTCAGACTAAAGAGGAAAAAAACAACCCAAGTTGTTATCAGCACTCAGTTCAGAAGCCTGCATCTCTGATGGTATGGGGTTTCATTAGTGTGTGTGGACACCATCAATGCTGAAAGGTATATCTAGATTCTAGACCAACATATGCTCCCATCCAGACAACATTTCTTTCAGGGAAGACCTTGCATTTTCCAACATGACAATGCCAAGCCACTTACTCCATCAATTACAGCATCATGGCTGTGTAGAAGAAAGCTCCGGGTACTAAACTGGCCAGACCTTTCACTCATAGAAAACATTTGGTGCATCATAAAACGGAAGATACGATAAAAAGAACAGTTGAGCAACTATACTCCTACATTACATAAGAATGAGTCAACATACCTATCCCTCAATTTGAGCAACTTGTCTCAGTCCCCAGACGTTTATTGACTGTTGTAAAGAGAAAAGGGGATGTCTCACAGTGGTAAACATTAGTCCTAACTTTTTTGAGATTTTTTCAAAATTTCAAATCACATATTTTTTCTCCTTAAATGATACATTCTCTCAGTGTGAACATTTGATATGTCATAAATGTTCTATTCTGAATAAAATATGGAATTTTGAAATTTCCACATCATTGCATTCTGTTTTTATTTACAATTTGTACTTTGTTTGAACTTTTTTGGAATCAGGTTTGTACTTACTCCATTCCTACTCTTTCTTAAGCTCAGCCCTCAGCAGGGGGGGTATAGGATTTATAATGCAGAAGGTGCTGGTGTAAATGTACTCTTTTGATTCATGTAAGCATTTAGGCACCTGGTTTTACATAAAGAAGCACATCAACACTGAATGAATTCATCAACTTGGCGGCTGGATCAAAAGTTTCCTCCCACTGCGTTGCCAGCTAAACATCAACAGACATTTAAGTGCTGTTCTTTTCTAGCTAACAATGGCAGCTAAATTATAATGCTGCAGACTGGGTGGATAACAAATTACACCAGAACCTTTCAAGCTAAATAATTACCTGTCAAACAGCAAAGGAAATGTAAGCACTTAGCTTGTTTGGACTTCTTCCTTTCTGGAAGCTTTCTTTTCCTTTACTGTCTTTATTTCATTTCATTGTTTTGATGTGTGTCTGTATTGGCAACAGCAGAACCAGACCTTTTAGTCAAATGTCATTGTTCAAAGATAAATCAATATCCTTTGCTGGTGAAAACATCAAAAATGGTAAAATGACAGCATTAACACTGAATATATTTTACATTTCTTGCCTTTACTTACTCTGTGGAGCCTTGTTCTACTTCAGTGTACTGGTTGGCAATAAACCTTGCATATTAATTGAATAGGACCATATTTTAGCACTCTATCATTTTCATAATACTGTATACTAAAATCTAAAGGCCTCACTTTTGTAGCCTGCATAACATTCTTATGTTGCCTTTTCCCCTTAAGAGTATATCTAAGCGTGTATATAATCCAGTATGTAAGCTCATCCACAGTAACACTGTGGTATATGGATCATGTTTAATTTACAAAAGTATATTGTGGAGGAATACCATTTTTTTAGGTACTTTTGGGTTTTCTCCTCTGACCTCTCACATCAACAAGGCTTTTTCGTCCACACAACTGCCTTTTACTGAATATTTTCTCTTTTTCGGACAATTCTCTGTAAACCCTAGAGATGTTTGTGCATAAAAATCCCAGTAGATCAGCAGTTTCTGAAATACTTAGACCAGCCCGTCTGGAACCAACAACCTTGCTACGTTCAACGTCACTTGAATCACCTTTATTTCTCATTTTGATGCTCGGTTTGCACTTTGATAATTTGTGTTGACCACTTCTACGTGCCTAAATGCATTGAGTTGCAGCCGTGTGCTGCTAGTGTTTGGGAACTTGTGGGATGTTCACGTACCAAGGTATACTGGGGCACCAAGAGTGGAGGAATCAAACAAACAAACATCTAGCCGAAGGTTGAGATGCTGAGAGGCAAGTGTCAAAGAAGGAATGTAAACTGGTGGAAGTGCTGCAGCAGGCATGGGTTAACCTGTTTATGGAGGACGTTCACCACCTTGTGAATTTTGTTTCCTAAAGTCCGTGGGCTGCAATTAATTTAAAAAAACTATCGATTAGTAGCCAAGTGTTCCTAATTAAGTGTTTATATCTGTATGTGTGTCTATTTCCACTTGCTTTTTCACTCACTTTACGCATGGTTCTTTTTAGACACTGATGTGCGATGCCTAGTTTGCCAATTTGCTTACACATTCTTAAGATTACTATCTTAATGTAATCTTAATGTTATACACATTTATGAAACGTACACCTCTGGTGATGTTGTTTAACCTGTGCCCACTGTAAAAATTGTATTACTGAATAAATGCACAAACTGTACACACAGAGGTACAAACCTGTATTACACACGTTTCCTAAGCGCTTTATCATTTCTGGTCATTTGCAGAAAGTGTCTCAGTACACACTGATCGTGCAGGCCACAGACATGGAGGGCAGCCTGAACTTCGGGCTCTCCAACACGGCGACGGCAATCATCACTGTCACCGACATCAACGACAACCCTCCAGAGCTCGACGCCAAAACGGTGAGTGTGCTTTTCTTCAATATGCCGTGTGAACTCGATGCTGTTCATGTTGTCTGAACTTTAAGCCAATCATACACGCAGATGAACAGTTCAGCCTCGATGAAGACCTTGCAAAAAAAAACCTTTCTCCGTCCATTTTTTTGTTCAGTGCTGGTTCAAGTTTAGCCTCAGGTGGCACTGGTTTGTCTTTAGGCTTCTCGCTTGTATCTGTCCCTGTAGAAAGTCTCTCACACACACACACTTCTCCCAGCCCTGTTTTTAACCAGTCCTGTTTCGGTCAGCTCATATCTCTCCTTTTTCCTCACACTTTCTATTACCGTCTGTACAGCTAAGTGCCTCTCCTGTGGCGCTCTGTCCTCCTGTTTTTCCATCCTTATGTGTCTGCACTCATTCTGTGCTTACTCACTACTAGCCTTAGGCTTATAATCGACCATTTAGCATTCAACTCATTTGTCTCACCTGCCACTTTAGCTTTCATAACCAACAAAGATATCCTGCTTTTTTTCTACAGAAAATAATAGAAGTGATGTAACAATGACTTGTAGAGTTTATTCTCACTCAGAGAAATTAAGACAAAAAACAACTGGCTCCTAGAAAGAACGGTCATTGCAGACTTCACCTAAAATGTTAAATATTAACCAATAGAAGGCTGCACGATTACAAATCATAATATAACCCATGCAGTTGGCAGTACTCTCTAACTGTACTCTTTTACAGTTAACTAACTACCACCTAACATTCAGATATTACTATTATTGCCCTGTCTCTGAATAATTACAAACAGTGTTGGGACAATGTCTAAACATGGCTGAATTATCCAATAATAATACGTAACTTTATAAAGGATTTGTGATGTTTAGTTTTATCAGAATATACACTGATGTTTGAAAAATGGCATTTTTCTCCTTATATTTTGGAATCTTTCTT
>JAOUQT010000001.1:4157316-4168620 GCA_025769995.1 Xyliphius kryptos | reverse complement strand
ACACTGGAATTCACTGAGCTCCTGAGAGAGACCCATTCTTTCACAAATGTTTGTAAAAACAGTCTGCATGTGCCTAGGTGCTTGATTTTATTATACACCTGTGTCCATTGAAGTGATTGGAACACCTGATTTAGAGTATTTGAATGGGTGAGCAAATACTTTTGGCAATATAGTGTATTTTCTTAGTAATTCTGACATGTAGCATGTCATCGCACTATATCAACATGGAGATTAGATATTCCAGTATTAGATAAGTATAATAATATATCAGCTCCCCGCAAATTATTTCTTTGCTAGCATTTGGTCTGATGAGTCATATGGTAAAAACACTGTTTTATCTTCTAACTGCAATAATATATCCATCACCACAACAGATCCCACAAATTGAAACAAGCCGTGATGAGGCTTTGCATACCAAATTCATTTTTTTACATTCTTATTTGTTTTCCACCTTGAATATCTCGCTGCTCAGAGAGCTGAAGATTAATAAAATCATACACAGTCTGTTCTCCTTCTATTAGTATAAAGTTATTTTATTAGAGCATGTCCTTGTGCATCATTCTATCGTGTCTTTTCATATTATGGGAATACGAGGACATAAATGTAGATAAGTATATAAATTAACCTTTTATACCGGAGCTACTGTATGCAAGTCTAGACAATGTGGCACCAGGAGTACTCTGCCAGAAGACTACATAGGCTAGATCAACCTCTCTCAACCTTTTCAGTCTTATGGCCCAGTCATGTTGGATTTTGGGGTTTCAGATTTTAGTTATCAGATACATATATTTTTCTAATAACCATTATTACTATTAATATTATAAAAAATACTATAATACATACAGAGGTTAGACAATGAAACTGAAACACCTGGTTTTAGAGCACAATAATTTATTAGTATGGTGTAGGGCCTCCTTTTGCGGCCAATACAGCGTCAATTCGTCTTGGGAATGACACATACACATAGCTTTTTCTTTTTTTTTTTTAAAGGTCGTTATTTTGTCATTGGCCTGAAAGATGTTACACACTATGGATTGACATGTTTAGTGCATTGAAATGGTCCATTATGTCAGAGAGATAAGCTAATTTTATGATCCATTACTGAACTTGCAGATGTTCAACAAGACAGTTTTGTTTTATGAGTCAAAAACTAACTACCTTACACAGGGTACTAAACATCAGAGTGTAGAATCGGGTAAACATGATGATTGCTTTTATGACGTTCACCATTCTGACTACTTTTACACATGTAATTCTGTGGTCATACGCTTGGAGGAAAGCAAGTGTTGTGTTGCCTGAACTGATAGAAATACAGCCTTTATTCAAGATACAACTCCTGTGTGCCTACCAGTAATTGATCCTGCCACAACTGCACAAACCCTGACAACACTCCCACAGCAACCCATACCCTAATCCAGCACAATAACTAATTTCCGCAGCAGTTGTGCTTGAAGGTAGTTCTTTGCAACACAATAAATCCTTGGCTGCATTGGAAAATCAGTTCTCTCATATAATTGAATTGCAAACCAGTGTGATGTTTTCACTTCCTCTAAGATTGGCGTTTGCCGTGTCTATGATTCACCAGCAGACTATGTCAATAGACAGAGGGATTTTCCTTACATTAGCAGCAGCAGGACCCAACACCGCAGAGCAAGTACCGAGGGCACGACGAGTTTCTCCTCAATTGTGAATATAGCCTTGAAATGTGATATGTAAGATTGTATGACGCTTTTGTAAGTTTTTCATTTACTGTCAAATTGTTTCTGATTTGTCTTTATGTTGAGTCTCAACCTTGCTTGCTTGGGACATGCCATAATGACAGCTCTACTAGCTTGTGATTGAGTGAGTTCTAATGACACAGAACAAAAGGTACAAGTTGTCGAATGCGGAAAGGCTAAGGTTAACATTCGAAAATTTTGAAGAAAGAAGTTCATTCAAGGGAGCAGGAACTTTGCCAGTGACTGATGCACTGAGCCAAAGATCCGGAGCATAATTTGATTGATGCAGCGGCAGCAGACCGGCCACATCCTTGTCAAGGATCGGCACTGGTCTGCGACCCATAGTTTGAGAAATGCTGTGCTAGACAACCTTTATTTTCATCTTTAGGAAGCGGTCACCGTCAGTTTGTCAGTTTGACCTTATTCTAAGTTTATCAATGTCCATGGTACGTTTGCGTACATAAGTTAACAAAAATGCTTTTGCTTTTCTATGTTTTATCTTCCAAACTTAGTTATAGCATCATCTGTGTTCTAACTCACAATCTCCAGATTATAGAACAATCACTAACTCAGTGTATTCCACCTAATTATCTGCATGAAAATTCAGGGGGACAAAAAAAATCAGAAAAGTCTCCAGTTAAATGAATGGCAGATTTTATCTTTGCAAATAGAGTCGATGATGTCTCACGTCTTTTCCCTGAATAAATTTGTCTAAATTCATTGTACTTTATCTAAAGGATTGATTTAAATGGTAGAGATACTTCTTTTTCAATCGTAAAAATAGCTCACGATTAGCAAATCTATTCTCACCCAATTCTTTGGGACTAGGTACTGCCAAATTGCCCATAGATCCTTTTTATATGAGAACAGACAGAAACATTATTTTATTTTAACATAATCTTGCTACTTTATGAAAGAATATTTCACATTTCATTTCAAGGACCTCAAGGCTAAAAATTAAGCCACATTCCATCCTTCATTCCATACAATGTTACGCAAACTCTCAGCTAAAAAACTCCTTGCATGGGTCATTATTGCCATAAATTGGGATGGGTTTGTGTCATCAACATGAAAACAGAATTTTACCAAGATGTGAGCTATAAATAGAGACACATTACAAATCTGTGAATTTGTTTCAACACTTATTTTAAACACATGTGGTTCATCAACACCTGCGAGTCTTTGGATATGGTGTATTGTGATTTCAGAGAGTGGCAGAGATTCTGTCATATTCTGACTATTTTGCCATTGTTATGAAAAGTGATCACCTAAAATTTCCATCAATTTATTCCCGTCTTCTTTCACTGACTATAAACGTTTTCTCACAGTGATGCTTCAGTTGAGCCACACTTTATCCATCAGGATTGCACATCATACCATCTAGGTTTATGATCCCATTAATGTTACTTTTTAAAGTTCAGTGCATTGTTTATTGAGGCGGTGCAATGCCAGCATAAATAGTTTGGTCAGCATAGCAGCATGAAACACTGTGTCCACAAATGTATTACCAAATGTGTCCAAAATCACACTCATTTGTACAATTCTACACACTCTAACAGTTAACTATTGCATTTTAAAAACCTCCTTAGCCTTGTTGGAGAAATTAGAAAGCCACTGGGCATAAGGATGGCACAGCATCGAAGAGTTTCCTCTTCTGTCCAAGCCCCCACAGTTTACCCATATCTACAAAGATGTGACCACATAAAGAATGAATATGTGCTCATCCGCAATGGTGAAGAATGATGCCTAGAACGGCGAGTAAAAGAGGCCATATATTGTATGTCAAGAGGGAATGAATCATGGAGTTATGGATGAGAGTACGTCTTTCATCATCTTACAAATAGAAGTTATTCTGATATCCTGTATGAATAACATACATGGTCATTAATTTGAATCCATTCCCTATGCATGTATCACCAGTTGTGAAGTATTGTGAAGTAACTGGGCATTATGCAAATATGCTACATATACAGTAATTCTGGGTAATTTTTCACACCTAGCTCAGACTGAGGAAGCTACCTGAATGAGTAGTGAAACATCTGTGCAGTAAACCTTGTCTAAATGAACTGATTCATCTTTATTGAAAGCTATTCATTACAGATTGACAGGAATATTTTAATTGTGACAGCTAGTGATTGGAATATTTAATCGTTCAGATAAGTAAGCTATGCAAGCTTGTTTAACTGCTGGACAAGCACATACACAAGGAAAACCTGACCTTTATTCAAGCCCTAATGTGTGTGGAGGATGTTGTACAAAAACAAAAAGTGACAGGAATGGAAAGAGCAAAATGTAAGAAAAATACTGACAGCCCAAAATCCTAACCCTTCTCAACCTTATCCTGTCCTGAGGGCTTGACTGCACTCATGTAACCACACTTGAGCTTTTCTCACTCCATCCGAGTGCAGGGAAATGACTGTGACTACTTAATGAACCACTGCAAAGACCAGGCCATATTTATTTCAGTAACCTTACACAATGGGTGCTTTCTTAAAGAGACTGGCAAATTAATTATATTCCAGCCAATGTATCAGTTGAAAAAAAAGATTCAGTTTCATTATATTTCACATTGATAAATGCACCGTATAAAATCCAACAATAGCATGTGTCCTTATAAATTCTTTTAGGCTGAAACTTACCGTAATTCTTCCATCACAGCCTCCTAGGTGCCTGCAATATGTCATCCACTTACCTTAGAAGTTCTGATCTGTTACATTCTTTCACATTAAAAACAATCACATGCAATACAGACCTAAGAATGATTCTGTGGTTTTAAATGTTGCAGGTATGAAATTGAACACTGTAACCAACCTCGAACCCAAAAAATACTGTATTGACTAGATTTACTGGTACATGCAAAAATTAAATCCTAGCTTTAAAATGTATATTAAATAAGTCTACTTAAAAAGACAAATACTACAATGTATCTAATTATCTGATAAGTTTTTTAGAGCATCTTGTGTAAACTGTCGCAGTTCTTCTGCCAGGTGTAACTATTAAATAATATTTATTAATATATAATAGTAATTCATATATACTAATATATTAATGCCTGAATTCTCTATAAAAACTATATAACTATAATAAATAAGCAAGGTGTCTAAAACTTATGTATGTCACAGATAATGACTGCTCATCCATACTTTTCTGACCAATGCTGTATCCAATTAGTATAGTATAGTATGCCCTACCTTTTGTTCCAGCAGTGATCCTCATGCTAGCTGCAGTTGGGTACGAGTTGGCAAAGCTGCTTTAAATCGACTTCCTCTTGGTCCCTGTAGTGTAGGTTGTCAGGAAACTGGAATAAAAATATCACAATGAGCTGAACTGGTCCCAAATACATCGCCTCGTTCTCTCTGTGTCTCGTCACTTTATCAATTGTGTCCTTTGCAGTATTGATCCCGGTCAAACATACATGGGGATGTGACTAGAGTTTCTCCGGAACAAACTTTCTTTACTTAATAAGTAAGGACCTACTACATACTGTATATTTTAGAAATCCAGTTAAAAGTACATTCAAGTACCTATAGCTTTTCAAACAAAAAATTAATTCTGAAAAATTGTTTTTATGTATGGGTAGTGTTGACAAGTCACAAGGGCCCCTGGTTTGAGGTATAGTTGGTTTGTATTAGTTTCCTGGAATGTTCTTGGTTCCTCCCACAATCCCAACATGTTCTGGTGATTATGTCCCAACAATGCTGTATGCCTCTTGGTCATTGGTCTCAAGACATAATTTAAACAAACCACAAACAGAACAAAACGGTTTCTAAAGATGAATAGCTGAAAACTATTTTGACCAATGAAATTGTTCATGGTGCTCTTCTTTATTCTCATTGGTTGACAAAGATGCAATGAACACATTACAACCTGTATCAAGTTCATTTTTAGTAAAATTTTTCACTCAAGCTTCGGTCAGCAGTGACAGAAAATATATTTAATTATTGAATACCGACATGAGCATTTATACAGCACATTATAAAAGTTCTCACTGTAGTGTCTAACAAGTTCTGTTGTGTTTTATTCTAATAATCATAATAATAATAATAACTAGAAAGTGCACATCCTGCAGAAACTGATGTGTGTTGCGTCTTTGCATTCCTGCTTAACCTGCATTCCTAATACAGTGAGCATTTTATGTTCTGTATAAATGCTCCTGTTAGTAAACGAGGATTAAATATTATTTTGTAAGTGCTGACCCAAGCTTGAGTGAAGAGTTTAATTGAAAATGAACATATTGCATTTAATCTTTTTCACACGCGTTAGAAAAAGAAATGAGAAAACAGTATTTGCATTTTCATTTTAATATTGACCAGAAACACCTCACATACCCACATTGACCCTGCTGATCCATGGTGAAGCAACAAGCAACAGGTTGTAATGTGTTCATCGCGTCTTTTCCAACCAATAGGAATAAACAGGTCAAAATCATGTGTGTCTTTCTGATTTAAGCATGCAAGATTTCGCGCGAGAGCACGATGAATCCGAGAGCGAGCAGTTTATGAAAGCAGAGTGAATCTGAGCGAGAGCAGATAAAATACGAGCGCGAGTAGATGAAATATGTGCAAGGGCAGATACAATACGAGCGCGAGCAGATAATACTAGCGCGAGCAGATAATACGTGCGAGAGCTGATAAAATACGTGCGAGAGCATGTATATTTTGCAGGTGAGCTACAAAAATCTGTGAGAGCAACGCGAATCATGCGCTCGTGTTAAAAAATGTGCACTAAAATAACTACATAGAAACTATTATATACTTAGTTTGCAAATATGAGATGATTATCACTGAAACTTGAACTTTTTTTTTTTATTAATTCTACAAATATATTGTGATATAAACAGTCTTCAGTACACTACTCACAAAAAAAAGTCAATAAAGAAAGCAGCATATTACACAACTGACCACTTTTTAGACAAAAGCCATAATGAAGCCTGCTGGGTTTTGCTATAAAAAAGTGTATATTAGTCAAAGTGTCCAGAAGAACGGTGTTAGATTCTTCAAGACACTACATAAATCTTACCAAACTAAAGCTGCTTTGTGACAATGTTCCATTGTAAAACTTGAAAGAGACTAAATTCAATGTAATTCTGTACTGAATCAGTAATGCAGCATTACTTCATTGTCTTACAATTCAGTTCTGCATTACTGATTCAGTACTACTGACATATAAACTCTAAATTGTCTTGCTCCTCAATATCCAAGTGAACCATTCATATTTTATGAATCACTTCACCTACTTAGATCAAAAAGGTGCAGGCTGCTTGCTGGTTCCTGGAATAATGAAAGTTACAGCAGGTGGATGAACTTTCTCTTTCAGAACCCCCAGTTATAAAAGTCTTCCAAGTAATGTTCTAGACTCAGACAAATTCTCAGTCTTTAAGTCTGGGCCCAGGGCGTATTTGTTTATTCAAGCATTCGATTTCTGTGTGGAGTTTGCATGTTCTTCCCATGCTTGTGTGGGTTTAATCCAAGTACTCCGGTTTCTTCCCACAATCAAAAGACATTCAGGCTAGCTAAATAAGTCATGTTAGATTGTCATTAACTTGTGTATATGTGTATATACACACTTTGTGTGTGAGATGGGAATCTTGTGTACAAGTATGATGTTCCTGACATTAAGATGCCATTGATGCTGATGATGGCATAAATCAATAAACAATAGTCAAGCATTTTGTTTTTTTTTTCTGATTCAGTTCCTCTTAGGTAAAGGTGCAGACCTGGATGTTTGGAAATGCTTGGTTGCATGTCTGTGCTCCTTCTGCAGCTCACTTTTCGTTATGATGCTATTGCTAGCATAATTTCACTCTTTGCCATTTCTCTTTTTTTCTGCTGAGGTACGCGTGCAACTACCGGGAGAATTATGATCCTGCCCTCATTTTAATCCACCCTGATGGTCAATTTACAGTCACTGTTACAGACTGTTTACCACCCAAACTGTTTACCACCCAAACTAGGATGGGATTCCTTTCTTATTCTGGTTCCTCTCAATGTTGTGAGCATCTGTCTTATCTTGGGCACTATACTGCTAGCAAGCTGTGGTTGTCTTGAAGTAACGGTGCATAATTCATTCAGTATTCTCTAAAAAATGCTGCACATCCTTTTATTAAGCTGTTCACTGCCGATATTCTGCTGGCCATAAGTATGTGCTTTAATTTCACTTGTACCAAGCACACTTCATGAGGATCCTCTTTCTGCCTCTCCCTTTTATCAGGGGTCGCCACAGCGTGTCAATCTTTTCCACCTCACTCTGTTCTCTGATAAATCACCTGCCAAATGGCATACCATCGCCGTGTAAAAGTGCCCCAACATCTGGTTACACAATTAAATCACATGTAATACAGCAGAGGGCAACATTTACCAGCTGTGGGAAGTTGTGGGCTGCTCTTATACTGCAGTGCCCCATGTATAGCAGGAGTGGCTGATCCAAGATATGTGCGTCTAACTACTGTTGTGAACTTGCAGCGCTGCAGTGGTCATCGGTCACCCTGCCTTTGAAGAATGTTCACCTCCTGCTTATTAGCCAGTTCTTCCTAATCCAGTGATTGATCATTTTTTACAATGAGATTCACTTGAAAGAGGCCCCCAAATATTCAGTTCCAACTCCTGTTAAAACAAAGAAATCTGTTATAAAAAATGCCCTACATACCCTGATGTATGTGTAGTCGATTGCATGGAACCAGAGGAAAAGATGTATTGTTACATCGTGTTTTTCATTCAGTTAACACATGCACACTTACAGGAAAAGGTTCTCTAAGAGATTATAACAGAGACATATAGACTCAAGAGTCAAATGTCTATTTATTTAAGACGTACTACATATTATACTGTATAATAATAATCTATGGGACCTTTTTCTAGTGAGTCCTAAATATTACGGAAGTATCGTCTGAGATTGTTATATGTTTGATAGGTACTCCAAGTTGTCTGATGCTGCAAACTGGCTCCGAATAAACAGGACAAACGGGCAGATCACAACAACAGCTGTACTGGACCGGGAATCACCTTACGTGAAGAATAATGTGTACGAAGCAAGTTTTCTGGCCGTAGATAACGGTAAGCCGTTGTATTTACTGTATGTTTGTGGATATACAGTATGTAAGTATGACATTATTGGCTTGAAGGGACAATTTCTGATAGCTGAAGAACAATTTGTCTTCTCTCTGTGCGGGGCCTCAGAAGCTTTCCTCAGCCAATCAAGTGAAAGCCCCTTAACAATGGCAAGCCCAGAGTTTCTGGTGAGATTGGATTTTTGGTTTTATTTGCTTCACTCTGCCACAGTGAAGCTTACACACAAGTCAGGCATAGAGAAAATGCAATCACAGTGTACCTGCAAGTTCATTTCGCCTGAAGCTCCCAGCCAGGACTGCAGTAATTTATTGAAACCCTTCCCTCCAGGAAGAAAAAGTACATTTAAAGAATAGATTGCTGACCAGGTAGAACAATCTTCACTATGCTAACTACAAACGCTTCAAAATGAAACTGCACCAGCAGACAAATTGGACAGATTCTACAAGTGGTCTGTTTTGTCCCCTGCAAGACTTTACAGACGCTGTAAACAGAATGTTTTGTTAACTGGTCTGTTAGATCATGAAATAGTAGTGACATGCACACAAGCTAACACTCTGTGACGCTTATGATTTTCCCCGTCAAGTCAGGCAAATACTGCACGGTGACAAGCAACATTCGACTGATATCTGCATAAGAGCTTTTCTTTTACATCGATCTGTATCTTATTTCCCTCATGTTGAAAGAATTCTTCACCAAGCTTATATAAACCCCCACGTTTGTTGGTCCTTGTCAAACTCCGCCATGGGGAAATGAGTGGATTTGTGTTCTTTAGGAAAGTCATTTTGTGGAGACGTTTTCTGAAATAGCAGTTCTCCAAAAAAAAAAGATATTTATGCATCCTTTCATTTGCCATATTTCTCTCCATACGGAGGTTTTAAGAGTGATGCAGGATGTAAAACACTCCATCAACACCTCAGCTGTCACACTCGCCTCAATCGTAAACCGCATTTTCCACTTTCATACATCGCTTCTTTCATATTTCTTTCTTTCCCCTAACCATTCCCTTTATATTTGTATTCCACAAGTTTTCGCTTGAGGATAGTTTTGCTGCTATATACAGTAGCTCTGGGGTTCCCACCATATTTGTGTGGGATAACTCCTACTTTCAGAAACAATGCCTATAAATGCCTAAATATTATAAATCTAAATATTTACAGTGGTGCTTCATAGAACCTCATAAGACTGATGCAAGTCTTAAAGTAGATCAAACAAATAAGAAAATATATAAGAGGCAAAAGTATGTGAAAATTTGCTTTCAGTATCTGGTGTGACCACATTGTGCAGTGATATGGAAAAAAAAACACTTTAGACAGTTCCTTTATGAAAAGCACTTGACAATTTACAATTACATTTTTCTGCTTATCGTGAAACTTTACAGCCCTTTGCCAAGATGAAATATTAGACATTTTTCTCAAAAAATAAATGACCACGTCTAAAAAATTCTCATTTGTTTTATTATGCTCTTTTATCTATTTTTAGGAGTTGTGTGACAGTCTGCTGAAGTTTTATGCTTTATGCAAAATATAGACAGATAAACTTTCAATGCTTATTGTATGCTAGTTAGCATGTTTGCATTGAGCCCCGAAATGGATTGGCCAGACTAATATATCCAGTCTAATGTCCAGTGATACAAGGACACCAAATGTGAACGAATGTTTTGAAATATAATTAGAATTTCAGGATGTTGAGTATCCATTACAAAGTGACCGACTGGTCTAAGACTTTGTGATGTCAAAGGAAATAGCACAAAGTCTTGAGTCTGCAAGGTGATTTTTGATTTATTCTTTTAAAAGGACACTAGAGATGTGCAAGATAGCCACGGCACGTGTCTCTCTGCCTTTTAACGAATGTTATCTTCTTCCCGAAAGCAAGGTTATCACCTTGAAACCAAAGCTTGTCCACCTTTAATCTTTAAATCTGGCCATCACACTTTCTTTGTCCATCTCTTGCTGTCACACACACACAGGGTCTCCTCCTGCGACAGGCACAGGCACTCTACAGATCTACCTGATAGATGTGAATGATAATGTACCAGTACTGGTACCCAAAGAGGCCCAACTATGCGAAAGGTCACGACCCAGCTCCAGGATCAACATAACGGCCTCGGATGCTGATGCTGAGCCTAATGCTGGGCCATATGTCTTCGAGCTGCCATCATTCCCTCCCTCTGTGCGCCGCAACTGGACTATCTCACGTCTGAACGGTGCGTCTCTTTTAACCAAAACAACATTTCCTAATATGAGTAAGCAAGACTCTCTTAACCATAAAGTCCACAGATGCATTTAGACAGGCAAATCAGGGGATGCTGTCCAATACATATTAGACAATACTTAAGGTCAGGATATCACCCAAAATTGTAAAAAACAAACAGACTCAAATGCTAGAACAATAGCTTTGTAACAATACGGGAGGCACAACCTGGCATTAGCAACATGTGTGTTATTTTATTTTATATATTTTAAACACCACATATACAAACTTAATTACTAAATAAATTACTAATAAATTTAGCCACCCAA
>JAOUQT010000001.1:4071384-4081452 GCA_025769995.1 Xyliphius kryptos | reverse complement strand
CACACTCTGCTCTTACTGGTGCAATGTGCAATTAATGAAGATTGGTCACCAGGATTGTCCAATTTAGCCATGAAACCCCCCACACTAAAATGACAGGTGTTTCAGTTTCATTGTTTATCCCCCATATTTAATCAATACAAGTACAGTTACAGATTATCATGAAAGTACTTGCTTTGTTACCTGTAACCATTACCAAGGATAATAGTGATCAGTGATTAGTCGTTGGTAAAAATGGTGATCGGTCATTGGCTAAATGGTGATCTTTGAGTTGTCACTGGTTAAATAGTTGTTGGTAATCAGTGATCAGTGATTTGTTAGTAGTAAGTATGGTGATCAGTGATAGGTCATTGGTAAAACTGGTGATCATTTGTTAGTCGCTGGTAACTCATGGTGATCAGTGATTTGTCAGTAGTAAAAATTGTGATGAGTGATTGTAATTGATAAAAAAAATGGTGAGCATATGTAATTCATTGGTAAAAACGGTAATCGGTGATTCGTTTTTGGTAAAAGTGATTGGTCATTCTTTAAATGCAGATCAATGGTTTGTAAGTAGTGCAATGCTGATCAGTAATCGTGATTGTTAAGAAGATTGTGATCAGTGTGTATTTATGTGTCTTCGCTAAAACCTTCAGGAAAGGTTTAATCTCTGAAGCGCAGTGGGTGACCAGGGTAGCAGTTGAGAAACCTTGGACCTTAATGGTTTGGCATGACCCGATAAGTCAGGTGTGCGCTTACAAGTGCTTCACATCCAGCCTGGACAATATTTATAGAGGCTTTCTGCATCAGGTTGTTTACTTTGAGCAATAAAGTCTAAAAAAATTAATAACCAGGTTGTGTTATTAATATAAATTTATTGTTAAATAAACTCCATTGCACCCGAATTGTAAAGTTCATTATAGCTAAACTTGTTCCTTTAATCTGAGTTCAGCAGCATAATTCCCAAAATGGCCAATGAAAAGCTTTCATTCTGCTCCAGCGCCGACCCGGCTTAGCCTCCGACAAGTGATGACAAGCCTCTAATTGTCTTTTGTCCCGTTATGGGGACGCGGCGAAGATCAGAACCGGCATCCCCAGTGCACTGCTGCTTCCCACCTGCTGTGCTTGTGCCCCGTTTCCCACTGCCATAGCCATCGTAGCCTAGAGACAGCAACCTGGCAATCATCTCCGCCCTCATTCCTCTTCCAGAACAGGTCTAAAGGTCAAATGTGTCCCACACCCTGGTTAGCTCATATACACGCTGTGAGCTCACCACCAGCTAGCCGTGTCTCACGTTTTAAATTCTTTCCAAGCGATTCTTGCTAAACCTCACAGCGCCCCTCTCATCTGCTTCATTTTACCCTGGGTCAGATTTTTCTTCTTCGGTAATGAAAAATACGTGAGATGAGAACATCCGTGATCAAAGGAACACAAGTGAAAATAAAAGTGACACATTTTTTCACTTGAACTACAGGTAATCCAATCACTTGTGTATTAATCACCGTTGATCTAGGTCATGGTCACCGTTTTCACACAGGGAGTTTATAAAAAGATTAATTTCACAGCTTGTCTATTATTCCAGTGCATCTGCAAGGCTAATGATGAGGGAAATGTGAATCTAACAGTTCAGAGCTGTGCAAAATACCTACTGCATATTGCAAAATGAATAATATAGATCAATAACTGTTTGTGAGAAAGGTTATACATTCACAGGCCACTTTATTAGATACATCTTGCTTGTAAACGTTTGGACCCACTTTTCTCTTCAGAACTTAATTCTGTTCACAGCATTTTTTTTCATCTCGACCAGTCTGCCCATTCCTCTCTGAACTCTCACATAAACAATGCATTTTTCATCCACACAATATCTTTTTTTTTGACCATACTCATGGTCAACCATGGCTGTGAGTAAAAATGCCTGAAATACCCAGACCAGCCTGTCTGGCACTAACAACCATGCCACGGTCAACGTCACTTAAATCATCTTTCTTCGCCATTCTGATGCTGGCATGGTTGCGCAGTGGGTATTGCTGTAGGTAGTTTCCTCTGGGTGCTCCTCATGCTTTTCAAAAGCATGCAATTGTCTTGATCTAGAAAGTGCCTAGAAATTTGCCCTTAGTGTCTAAAAGTGTGTGTCTTACGATGGAGTGTCACCCTGTCTAGAATTGTTCTTGCACTTGCACCCAGAGTTGCGGCACAGACTGTGTCGATTAATTAAACAAAAATTAAATATATTTAAAAAAATGTAAATAAAACATTTCTATAGAATTTAATAAAATCAAAAATACACAAGTTAGAACCATTAATTATTCAAAAAAACTTGGGGAATGATTTTCAATGTAAAACCTTTTATAAACAACCATACAGCAAACAGGGTTTGCATTAAGACATGAAACCCATGAAGACAAAAAAGAACCCTTTAAGACAGTGAAAAAGTCTCAGATATCTCAATTACCCTTAAGGATTTCTTTTATTTCTACCCCTATGTGGTGTAGATATTCCTGCACTGTATAAGCATATCTATAGTTAGATAGACCAGTGTCCAGTCTTTAGTAGTTGCTTGTTGTTTTTAGAGGCAGTACTCGTCCGTGGAGAAAGAAGGGGGGGGAGGAATCATCATTGTCAGCTTTCTTTTATCAAAAGCTTATTCACACTGGCAGTGTGCTACACAAAGAGCTTACACACACACACAAATATTACCTCAGCATACAGCACAGGCCAGGTGTTAATGCTCACACAACTAGGTGCTAATTGGTCTATAGGGAGGTGAAATGATGCGTGAACATGTATGGTGTGTGGGATTTAAATGAGGTGGGCTCATTTAAACTGCAAAGAAAATGGACACTGTTCTAACTACAGATGTGTTTTTCCAGTAAGTCTCTAATGCAGGATTTTCTACACCACATGGGGTAGAAATAAAAGAGATCCTTAAGGGTACTTGGGATATCCAAGACTTCTTCGCTCTCTTAAAGGGTTCTTTTCTGTCTTCATGGGTTCAATGTCAAAAGCCAAGACAATGAAATTTTGTTTATAAAACTTTTAATGGTTTTTTTTAATAATATTGCACTTTACATTATGAATAAAACATGGATTACTGCTTTTCAGCTCTTACACAACATATACACTCGCTGGTCATTTATTAGGTACACCATAGTAGTAAAATGTTAATTCTGCTACCTAATTCTTCATGGCATACTTTCAACAGAGATGGTATTCTGCATTCCTTGGTTGAAACAAGTGGTTATTTGAGTTACTGTTGCCTGTCTATCATCTCAAACCAGTCTGTCCATTCGCCTCTGACCTCTCACATTAATAAGGCATTTTCATACACACAATTGCCACTCACTATTTAGTTTCTCTTTTTCTCTGTAAACCCTAGAGATAGTTGTGTGTGAAAATCCCAGTAGCTCAGCAGTTTCTAAAATACTTAGACCATCAGGCACCAACAACCATGCCACGTTCAAAGTCACTTAAAAATCACCCTTCTTCCCAATTCTAATGCTGGGTTGCACCTCAGTAAGTTGTGATGACCACCTCTAAATACCTAAATGCATTGGGTTGTGACCATGTAAGTGGCTGATTAGATGTTTGTGTTAACAAGCAATTGAACAGTGAATGTACATTATGCACAAATTGAGATCTGGGGAATATGGAGATCTGGGGAATATGGAGATCTGGGGAATATGGAGATCTGGGGAATATGGAGATCTGGGGAACCAAGCCAATACATTTTTAGTCACGTTTTTTCAATCCATTCCTGAACATTATTTTCGCATTGTTATCCTGTTAAAAACAATTATTACCATTAAAGTATACCACTGGTGGTGAACGAGTTTATTTGGTATGGAACCTTTTTTAGATAGGCACTCTGGTTTAAATTAACATTGTTAGAAGTGGGTTTTTCAGCAGAACATTGCCCAGAGCATCACACTGCTTCTGTTGGCTTGCCTAGTACGTATATCGCATCATTGTGTCATATTTTCCCTACAAAAGTGATGTGCCACAGTAGCTCATCGATGAAATTAGTCTCCATACTTACATGGCTTAGCTTTTAGTGCCCATAATGTCCTCAGATTAGCAGAATCCCACCACTATCAGTACGTACTAACAACTGCTTAGCAGAAACAGCCAACAAGAACTGCTTTTTTAGAGGGGCATGTTTACCACTGTGTTACAGCAGCTTTCCTTTCAACAACACTCAATAAATGTTTGTGAACTGAGGACACCAATTGTTGAAGCTTTATACGTGGAATTCTTTCCCATTCTTGCTTGATATACAACTTTAGTTGCTCAATAGTCCTGGCTTTACGTTATCATATTTTGTTCTTCATAATAAGCCACAGATTTTCATTGGGAGACAGGTCTGGACTGCTGGCAGGCCAGTATAGTACCCATACTCTTTTACCACGAAGCCACACTGTGGTAACATGGCTTGGTGTTATCTTGCTGAAATAAGCAGGGACGTCCCTGGAAAAGACTTTGCTTGGAATGCAGCATATGTTGCAACAACATACAAAATGTATGTGCCTTTCCGCAATAATGGTGCATTCACAGATGTTCAAGTTACTCATGCCATGGGCATTAACACACCCCATACCATAAGGGATGTTGCCTTTTGAACTTTGCGCTAATAACAATCCGGGCAGTCCTTTTCCCATTTGGCCCGGAGGACACGATGCCCATGATTTCCAAAAACAATTTGAAATGTTGGCTTGTCGGACCACAGGACACTTTTACAAATAGCCTTAAGACATCTGTGATCACGGCAGCATTTCTGGGTCATGTTGACATATGGCTTTCGCTTTGCATTCTAGAGTTTCAACTTTCATTTGTAGATGGAGCGACGAACTGTGTTCACTGACAATAGTTTGCTTAAGTGTTCCTAAGCCCATGTGGTTATATCTATTACACAACAGTTATTCATGCAGTACTGTCTGAGGGAATCGAACGTCACAGGCATTCAATGTTGCTTTTTGGCCTTTCCTCTTACTTGCAGAAATTTCTTCCGATTTTCTGAATCTATTGATGATATTATGGACTGTAGATGATAGAATTCCTAAATTCCTTGCAATACCTCGATTGAGTCTGTCTGGGTTGATCCCTATATAACAAATCATAACACTCACCTGTTTCCAATTAACCTGTTCATCTGTGGAACATTCCCAGTCTTTTCTTGTCCATGTCCTAACTCTTTTGGAACGTAGAGTCGGAATCAAAATGTATCAAGTTTATCCATTTGAACATTAGGTATTTTGTCTTTGTAGTGTATTCAATTGAATATGGATTGAACAGGATTTGCCAATCATCACATTTGTATTTTATTTATGTTTTACACAATGTCCCAACTTTATTAGACTTAGGGTTGTATATGAAAAAACATGAACTAGTATATAAAAATGTCTCTTAATAGAAAAGTCACAATATATCATTCAGTTTAATATTCTTTTTTTAAATAATCTGATACGGTAATGACCTAAAATAAAGTTCAGACACGTAAGTTCAGATACCTTTAGGTTGATAAGATATCATTAAGTTACTCATCTGGGATAAAAACGTTTTTCTGTAAAGCTGCTTTGGGACAATTCTTATTGTTAAAAGTGCTTTATAAATAAAATTTAATTGAATTTTTATTTTATTTTAATTATTATAATTATGTTATTGTAATAAACTGCTACTGTAAGACACTCATATGATGCAAAGTAAAAAGATATTTGTAGATTTTCAGACACGCATTTGAAAACTACATACTACACCTCATTAAAACCTTAGTTTGCTAATATATACTGCTAGTCTGGAAGAACCATTACCAAACATCCATCTGAACACACAGTAGCCAGCCATCTGACAGATCAACATCAAACTATCAAGGTGAACTTCTGGAGCAGCTGAGATTGACATGGGTTGACTTGCATATACACATGACATTTGTTTCCCAAAGACTAAATACTCTAATTAATCAACACATTATTAGCCAGGTGTTCCAAACCATTGACCGGTTATTGTATACAGTATATACAATCCATAATTCTATTCAAAAAGTTAAAATTCAGGATTCAGGACCAATAATTTTAAAGCTTGCAAGTATTTATTTGTTAATTTTTACACAATTCGGGCTTTCAGCTTATAAAACCCACAAAAACCGTGGGCTTCAGCGGATTATCAAAAAGAAAAGATGCAAGAATCTGGCAGAGATCCAGAAAGAGTGAAATGAGGCAGAAGTCACAGCTTCAAGTATCTGTGGTAGCTTAAGTATTAGTATATAATAGTATATATATATATATATTTTTTTTTTTTTCTTTTTCGACAAAAATCTTTTCTTTCTCACTGTAGTCTACACTGCCACCTAGTGATCAGAAATTAAAAAGACCTTAAGACTTCAAAAACTTGGTTGTGGTTATCATTCAGTATAAATGATGAATATTCGAATTTAATGCAACTCTTGGGTACAATAATTAATTAATTATACGTAAGAATCCGAATGAACGTGTATAGTTTTATAATTAAACAGATCATTCCTCAAAATAACCAATACTATTCGGTGAATCAGATCTTTTGACTCATTTTACTACTCACTCTCACTAAAGGAGTCGACACCTTGACCACACAAACGACTCAGTGGGATTTATCATAAGCTGCGTGCGTAGTTTTCCTTGTTATATAATCACTCACACTATAATACCACTATGCTTTTTTATAATATATATATTATATATTCATATATGTTCAATCGTTTATATAACAGTTATGTCAAAGCGCTCACAAATAGAGCTAACTCATGAGTCGACTCGTTCATAAACGACACTTCACTGGCTTGAGCTGAAAGTTGGAAAAACACCCAGTACTAAATAAAAACGCATGGAATAACAACGAGCTAGCCCGCGAACATTATTTGTGTATTTTCTACTTATAAAATCAAATCGTATGATTAGTGCTATAGATTCATCAGCACGATCTGGATGGTGATTAAAATAAAATAAATCATATTAAAAGTAGATAAGTGGTACTTTATTTACTGTTGACGGTGTGAGCGTCCATGTTGGTATGACGTCACGAGCTCGGATTTTGAGAAGACTTTTCCGGATTCCAAGGTGAGGAATTATTCTTAGGTTTTATTCAACATTAAAATGTCTGAAATTCAGAGCGACTGTTTCCAGACGAAAATAGCGGAAACAGCTGGTTAACGTAAACAGCACATGCGTACTACGTAGTTTAAAGAACTACGCATGCGCAGTAGTCGCTAACAACTATTTAACGCATCCGCAACATTACGACGTAAAGATCTTTCTTTAAATGGATGGATATGGAACTGGAATGGAATTAGTGGACAAGCAGTAACTCCTTTGTTCTACACTATCCTCAAGTCTCACTCGGACTTCAGCTCAGTAGGTGGCGGTAATGCACCTTAAACTTGGTCTCCCTACCGCCTTATCCACCAAAGAAGAAGAAGAAGTAGTCGCTTCTCGCCGGAAAAATTCCTCTTTCGCTGCGGTCGGTACAGTTGGTGAGAGGTGTTGCGCTGAGCTGTGTTTAACATGTTTAGGTATGAAATATATGTTTTATATACTCAATAATATGTAGTGTTTATAATATTTGAGTTGTGTCTCGATTTTGTAGCTGTTCTGAAAGTACTGTGTAGTTTAATATTATTTATAACGTATCTAATGCACGTCTAATGCGACACGTGGTTCAATCGCAGGATCATTTCGCCACGTTGAGTTTATTCAGGTTTTTGGTCTATTTCTCGAAAAGAAAATGCTCGTTTAAATAAATGGAAAAATACATTATTTGGATATTTGTATATTATAATGTATCATGTTTTTAATGCGGATCTTAAAATGTTAAATTGTACGTTAGCCTTTTTATAATTGCGTTAAATGATTAAAACGAAATGAAAGTGAAAATGATCTAATCTGCTTAAACTTTTAGGCACCACGTGGTTCTTGCTGGCTTCGCGGAAAGGGCAATGCGGCCCAAGTGCTGTACTTCCGGGTCACGTGGTTATTGTCCTATTAGGACGTTGTTCCCCTTTCCAGTTTATATTGAAGACTGGGGTCAAGTTAACTTTAGTAGGACATTGTAAGTATTTCGTTAAATTGCAGTAACTTGGATAATTTTTCTTCATTTATTTAAAGAGCTAATATTTAAAATGAATATTTTTTTCAGGTTTGATCCACAACACGTGGAGCATCATATTAAATGACTTTGCTATACAACTTGCGTGTGCCGATGGAAACTGAAACCCTTTGTAGAATCATGGTAAGAGTATACCAACCTTTTGGGTTAGATTTGCACCAAATATGGCTGTGATGACTAAACTTTTTTCCCCAGCAGATCGACTCTGTTGACTTTTTCTAAATTAAGCCAAGTTGTCTGAGCTGTGATCACAATAAACAAATACACTGTAACCACTCTTAGAATATTCCATTAAAAATTGATTTCCTTTCTGTGACCTCAGGTCCACCAGGTGTCTGGGTGGCTGTAGGACTTGGCTTTCCCTCTAAGGCAGTGAACCTGGTATGTCTGAATTGTCTGTTTTCCTTCTGTGCATTCTAATTATTTTGCAATTCTGTTAGACTAGTGGCGTATATGATGACTAAACTTTTTTCCCCAGCAGATCGACTCTGTTGACTTTCCCAAAATTTAGCCAAACTGTCTGAGCCATTATAAAACTGAGTACTATGTTTGTTTGACTTCCAAACGTTAATCACTGACCAGCCATTCCATTTTGTATTACTTCTAGATCCTAAGGTCGAGTGGGTCTCTTATGTTCTTATGCTTTGCTCTCCAAAGTTATAACACGGGTGAGTTTAATTTCTGTATGGCTTTGATTTTATTTCTAGCGCTGCATTATGGAGTCAGATGTGTAAATGATGACTAAACTTTTTTCCCCAGCAGATCGACTCTGTTGACTGTTCTGTATTTAAGCCAAACGTCCTGATACACATTTTTTAGAACATGTGTTTGGAAGACTGTTGGTTTTTCATCGTTTTTCTAAAGCATTCTCCAATGTTTACTTAGGAAACACAAGCATGAAGATCTTCGAATGAACTCATGGATGCTCTTCACATTGTGATGTAAATGGTACGTTTCCAAGCCTTGGGGGCAGTTTATACTTGTAAATGTGTGCCTTTGTGATGACTCATTTTTTCCCCGGCAGATCGATCATGTTGACTAAATGCAAACTTTAAGCCAAAAATTCTGATGGCACTGAATTAACAACTTGAACAAGGCTAGTCAGATTTGAGCACTAAGTATATACTTTCTTTCTTTCAGGGCCTTCAAATGAATGAGACAGCGTCAGGAGTGTGATTTCTGGAAGAGAGCTGGAATTGAAACTTGTGTATTTGATGCATATGCAAATCTTATGATTTATTAATTATATATACACATGCTTTATACAGTTAAATTTCTTCATAAAGAAATTTTCTTCTAAATCCTTTTTCTCATGCTGCTCTTGTTTAAAAGGAACTATATTCTATGTAATTGCAAAATATTTCTGAAATAAACTAATAAAATAGCAACTTTATAACAATTTTTTACACACCAAGAAGGGATAATTACAACATCTGGCCATGGAATTGTACTAAATGTCTTGGTACACTGAAGCATTTATACTCCTGTGGCCATGGAAGTGATTGGAACACCTGATTCCGATAATTTGTATGGGTAAGGAATACTTTTGGAAATGGTCTACCTATTGTCCTACAAAAAATGTCTGGTCGTAAGATGTAGCAATGCCTACTAATAGGTTTCTGGTAGTTAAAAACAAGATGGTGGTTTGTTGGGTGTAATGACAATATTCTGACTACGCAGATATGCAAATATTTAAGATAGCAGTGTAACAGAAAGCGAGACGTTTATCCATTTTCCCTGCTACCGGGGACCTTGCAGCATGCCATAGAATGGCGTTATACAGGGGTTAGACAATGGCCCTGAAACAGCTGTCATTTTAGTGTGGGAGGTTTCATGGCTAAATTGGACAAGACTGGTGGCCAATCTTCATTAATTGCACATAGCACCAGTAAGAGCAGAGTGTGAAGGTTCAATTATCAGGGTAAGAGCACAGTTTTGCTCAAAATATTGCAATGCACA
>JAOUQT010000001.1:3914157-3928540 GCA_025769995.1 Xyliphius kryptos | reverse complement strand
GATCACCCTTTGCTCCGTGATGTCAGGCACTTAAAGACTAAACGAGAGGTTAATAGGCACCGTGTTGCACGACTCACCTTGAGGCCAGGTAATCCAGGAGGGCCGGGACTACCGTGAGGACCAGAAGGACCCTGCAGGCAAGAGAGAGGGAGAATAAAGACTGATGATTACTCATTCACATGACATCACTCGCTCTCAGAGCAGCGCTTCCTTCTCTCTCAGATCTTTTAGTAACGGGGGCTTAAGAAGCAAAACCCTTTCATATGTCAACCTCCGAACCCAGCTGATACACACGGACCAATCACACGCATGGAACAGGACATGTACCTGAAATAAAGTAATACACAACCTACAGACAAAGTATTAGGACAACGTACATGGGCGTTAATGCCATCCCCCAAAGTTGGTTCCTTCGTCTTAGCCATCAAAGCCTCCACTCACGTGGGAAGGCTTGCTACAAGATTTTGGTCATTTCTGCTAACTGCTTATGAGTATCTGTGCAGCCAATGTGGCAAAACATCCATGTCAACTGTCAAGTGCAGTGGTGGTGGAGGAGTGATTAGTGATTGATGCTCTGGGTTTTGACCTGGGTATCTTGGCATCATTAGTTCCAGCTTTGTAGGTACTCGCCAAGACCCCAATCGATCCGAGGTGATGTGTTTGATGAAGATAGCAAACAAACAATCAAACGTTGGAAAGCAAGAACCCATTGGTTTTTCCAAGAATATCGTAGGGAACCACGATGCCAAATTTCAGCCTTGTAGGTACTCGGGAATACACACTGGAGGGGTCTTGGGTTCGATGGCGATATCAAACGAATCATTAAACGTAGGAAGGTGAGAAGTCTGAGTTTTCCAAAGCCATGATCGGGAAACATGATGCCAAACTTCAGCCTTGTGGGTACTTAGTGATGAGTGAGTGTGTCAGTGAGTCAGTGAGTGATGGCTTTGCCTTTTATTAGTATAGATCTAAAAATAACCTCATCCCAAGAAACTCCAAAACCTTGTCCTGAAAAGTTTGGGCTCCTATAGTTGCAGACTGTAGATCTTTTGTTGAAATGAAACCTCCACTGATAAAGTTACAGGAGTCTTTAGACGAAGTGCTCGGCTTGTGGAGGTGTAACAAGAGTCTTTTAAAGAGCTGAGGTTCTGAGTTAGAACACATAGATGGATCCGTTGTTGCTTAGAAGTCACCCGGAAACAGAGACAGGTAAAGGTTCCTGGGTTGGAATTCAGGGGTGAGGAACCTTAACTGCTGAGGGCAGCTGTGAGGACAAAGTTTCGGTGGAGCTCTGGTGGAGGTAACCACAGAGTGGAAATTTGAGGGTTGGTTCCTTAAACAAGGCCCTGAGCTCTGATTAGCTAGAACTGTAATATAATGTTCTCCTCAAGTCACTTTGTTTAAAAGGCTGTAAATGTTTAGCTTTAACAAACATTACAATCCCTGCTAGAACATGGACTGGTGGAACAGGGACTGATGGAACAGGGATCAATACAACAGGGACTTGTGGAACAGGTCTGGTAGGACAGGGTCTGGTAGGAATTGGACTGGTAGGACATGGTCTGGTAGAACATGGACTGGTAGGTCAGGGTCTGGTAGAACATGGACTGGTAGGTCAGGGTCTGGTAGGAATTGGATTGGTAGGACCTGGACTGGCAGGACATGGACTGGTAGGACAGGGTCTGGTAGAACATGGACTGGTAGGTTAGGGTCTGGTAGAACATGGACTGGCAGGACATGGACTGGTAGGTTAGGGTCTGGTAGAACATGGACTGGTAGGTCAGGGTCTGGTAGGAATTGGACTGGTAGGTCAGGGTCTGGTAGAACATGGACTGGTAGGTCAGGGTCTGGTAGGAATTGGACTGGTAGGACCTGGACTGGTAGGACATGGACTGGCAGGTTAGGGTCTGGTAGAACATGGACTGGTAGGTCAGGGTCTGGTAGGACCTGGACTGGTAGGTCAGGGTCTGGTAGGACCTGGACTGGTAGGACATGGACTGGTAGGACATGGACTGGTAGGACAGGGTCTGGTAGAACATGGACTGGTAGGTCAGGGTCTGGTAGGAATTGGACTGGTACTGGTACTAGCCTCTGGTGCTGAAGAGTTTTGGTACCGCACCTATGCTAAAATGGGTTCCATGCAATAAACAGAAGTGGGTGGAGCTTTGCGAGTATTAGAGGATCTCAGAACTGGGTTTTTTAGGGAATTGGAACTGATCTCAGGACAGAACCAGCCCAAGGTTCTAAGTGATGGAGGTTAAGGCTATGGATCAGATGGCACTGTGTCATGGGCTGCATTACGGAACGGGATGTGTGTGTGTGTGTGTGTGTGTGTGTGTGTGCTGACATGCCACAGGAATGTATGCTCTCATGCACATCTGGAACGCACTCCTTGGGTTCTTGCAGTCGAACATGCAGACACATTCGGAGGGCTGCGTGTAAACGTCTGCAGATTTATGATGGACTTTATAATCCGTGCTTAAGACAATGGACCGTGTTGTTACTCCAACAGTCCAACTGATGGCATGTGCCAGTCACCGCAGAGTTCTGGCTCCGTTTACACCTGTCCATCTGTACGTCTGGGTTTCGGGAATATTTTCTGAGGGATTTCATGTGTTCTGGAATGTGATGATGATCTAAATGTTCCATGGGAAAGTTTAGAGAACACAGAACGACCGTAAGAACGACCTTCAATGTCAGGTTTGTAGCCTCAGAGCTCCTCAAGTGCCTCTTCTTCAAAATCTCAACAACGGTCAGTTGCCAGATGGCCATCGGTCATGTTTAAGGTGTCCATCTAACCACCTGGATCCAGGATTCGTTCCTGATCTTTACTCAAAACCCCAAAGCAGATTCATAACGTCATTCCCGATGAGTCAGCGGTATCCTTATAAATGTCAGTTTTGGTCATTGTTTACTTTGTAGATGCACGAAGATCCCAAATTTGCAGTTGTACTGAGAGGTTACTTCATTATAATGAGATGCTTCCTGGTCTCCTGGCTTCGAACCTCTGACGTGTAACAAAAAAATTGGACATGTCATAAATTTGTGGCTAAGGAAACATCCTTGCTACCTGAAGGTCCCCGGTTGGACTCCTAGTTCCAAAAAGTACTATGGCTGAAGTACCAAACCCAAAGTGCTCATTGGGCACCGTGTACAGGGCTGGGTTAAATGTGGAGGACAAATTCCTCTGTGTACGTACAGTAGGCAAAATCCATCATTGTATCACTGCGTAAGTCTTTCTGCATGAAGTTTGCATGTTCTCCTAATATCTGCATAGGCTTACTGCCGAATTATCGGCTTCTGCTCACAATCCACAGCTAAAGAAAAGACACTAACTTGGGGAATGTATGGTCCGTGGAGACTTTTTGTAAGTGGTAGTGCAGGGATAGGCTCCAACACCCCTTCCTTAACACTAATAAAACCAAGTCATGAAACCCCTGGCCGTGTGATGACCTCTACATCTCTAAAACCCACCTCAACACATGAGTTCCACCCAACAAAAGTACATTAGAAAATGTAGTTACCCGCGGTCCTCTCGGTCCTGGTGGACCAGGAAGGCCAGGAAGTCCAGGAGGACCCTGCAAGACAGAGAGGAGAAGACAGGATGAGACAGAGAAACAAGACAGTGCTTAGATCTTTCCATCGAAAGTGGACCGCTGGAGGAAACATGATGCCGCGTGTGAGGGGGAAACCGCATGTTTTTATAGCCGAATCGGCAAATCTCTCACTTAAGACGTGTGTGTGGAAGCCATTACAGTAACAGACCCGTGGAGTTCATCCATGGGACGTTGTCTCCTGTCCAGGATTGTCCAGACAAGAACAAAGTCTGTAGCCTTACTCAGCACTTATGAGGATAAGTGAAGAACATGACCGTTCCACACAGACCTCATCACTATCCAACACCCTCTTTGATCTGAAGGAGGATGGTGAACCCGGTCCTTCCATCCATCAGTGTCTGACCTGCTGTTCCGTACGAACGGATGAACGTTCAGAAGAAACTTCAAAATATTGTAAAAGTCCTTCAAAGAAAAGAGAAAAAGTGAACGCCGTTCACGGCTCCAAAGGGGGGAACGGATTCAGGATGGTTGTGAATACTTTTTCAGCTTTATTAGCAGGACAGCTGCAGAAATAGCCAATAAACTCCAGAGTTACAATTAAATGTGTATTAGAATTTCTCTAACAGCTGCCGGAGTCTCGGGCCGAGTTCCAAACCCTGCATTATGATGTAAACCTCGTTTATTCCTGACAAACGCAACTTCTCTAAAGTTCACCTGTAGAACCTGCCAGCTCGTCATTTATAATCTTTAGAACCTCGTATTAATGACCTGATGAATATATTCAGTAGTCAGGATGAGTCTTTACACGTAATCTGCAGCTTGGATTTAATTATTAGCTGGTGTAGAAGTTAGCATGTTCGCCTTTCAGTGCGTCCCAAACGTTCTTCCCTGGATGGATGGATGGATGGACCTGGGATTTGAACCCTCAACCTTCAGACTGATAGTCCAACGCCCTAAACACAAGGCTACCACCCAGCAGAAGATGATGGGTTGATGGAAATCTTTTGGCTCAGGTTCAATATTCTTCAGAACATCTGTAGTTTCAGATGTTAAGGTCTTCTTGCTTAACATCTGGACACTAATTGAAGGTTCTGTGAGTTCATCTTCCATCAGAACATCAATTTTGGCATCGATTAAGAGTAACGGATTCCTGTGTAACATCAAATTGAGCCCACAATCTTCCTGCCGACCTCTGGTCATAACCGCCCCAGATAGTAGGTATCATTCTGGCCCACATTCCCAGTGTTTACCTGCCTCCTGGTTTGAAGGCACCTGGTTGGTGCACCAGATTTGAAGAACACACCATCCAGAAGTAGCTCGCATGTAGGTAGCTCAACAGAACACTGATTTTAAAGTCTGTTTGGCCAACAGAATGTAGTCCAAGTCCAAGTGGAGAACACAGAATGTCAGATGTTCTGTTTCTAAAAGTCCCGTAACAAACAGAACCATCAGAACGTCATTGGTGGTTGTATGAGCGTTTTGAATTCTGGGTACTCTTACTTTAATTTCGGCGCTCTGCATTACTAACTGGGAAAACATGAGCGTTTGTGTGGGTTCTACCATCTGGATTAGAGGTTAGTCCAACATCAGAGGACACAAAGGGAGGATGATTCAGAGCCAGATGTTTTCCTCTGTCTCTCTGTTATACATCAGATAAAGAGCCTCTGATAGAGAAGGTCTGGGGCGCTGATCGCTCTACCTGCTCCGGGGACGGATTACACAATTGATACCAAGGTTTTAAAGGTTCCTCGCGTCAGTTCTAGATGTTTGTGCAGAATTCATTTTACCACCATAAGCAAAACTCACCCCTAATCGCTGTGGTTGATGGAACTGCACCATCACACTACATCATACCGCAACACCGCAGAAAACGGACATTTTCTCAAGTCTCAAAGAGCTTCTGGTCACTTCCTTTGTTCTAACTATAATGACATGTTTCTGAAACCCAGTGAAAGATTGTAACATTACCCCGCTTTACTCCTTGCAGTCTTTCGGTGAGAAGACTTTGGCCCAAGGAGACTCCAGGAGCAAAACTTGGACCATAGTCTCGTTTCTTAATTAAGCATTTGCAGCTGCCAAATATTTTCATTCACCTCTTTCTTTGATTCACTGCGAGAAACACAGCCAAGTGTATAAAGACCTACAGGAACCGCTAATATGAGAACATTTGGATACCTCAATTTGGCTAATTTCGGATTCAGACCTCTGCTGCTACTTGTCCCGAGACGGATCCAACACTCGGATTTAAAGACAAAATGAGCTATACAATGACTCCGACACTCACCGGAGGGCCTGGATCCCCTTTCAGACCATCGAAGCCTTCGTAGTTGAAGAAATAGTCTCCTTCCTCATAGCCGTAGTCGTATCCGTACAGTCCTTGGTCCTCCGAGTCGTAAACCCTCTCATCGCTGTAGTTCTCAGGTGGCTCCACCTGATTGTGCTCACCTTGTTGCCTGTACAAGGTTGTTGCAGTGTGTATCTTGAGCTGGAGGTCAGGTTCAGAGCCGTTGTCATTACCAAGGGATTTTTTCAACTGCTGTTGTCTGTGCACAGAAATCAGGACAGGGGTAGACCGAGTGGACCGAGGCCTCCGCGGGGGTGGCTGGTCCTCTGTGTTGTTCTCTTCATTGGGTCTATAACGACTCGGAGGTTTGCTGGTACTCGTCCTCGGGGTGGGACGCGCGGTGTACAAATGCCTTTGAAACGGTCCAGTCGTCCTCGATGGACTCGGATTCAGTGTATATCTTAAAGAAGGGCTTGTGGGTCTCACTGAGTTCCTGAGAGTTGGGTTAGGTACCTTCTCGGTGATGAGTGCTGAGCTTGGCTGTTGTGATTCTGAGGCAGGAAACGTTACCCGTGATCCTCGAGTCTCCGCGTGACTCGGCGGCGTAGCAATCCACGTCGTGTCTGGTGAGGATCGGAAAGTATCCGACAGTCTGCAGTTTTTTTTTACGTAGTCACAGTAATGTGCTGCGACCTCTGCAGAGGGATAAATCTCCAGCTGGCACAGAGAACCTTCAAACTGTGCCGCCCGACGGTTCATCCGTCCGACGGCTACCCGGCTATCGGAGGTCAACATCCGTGGCCTGGTCAAGGTCTCCTCGCTGTAGTGCAGCCTTCCGCAGTGGGCAAAGAAGGAGACGGAGCGCGGACGCACTGCTAATGCGAAGGAGTGCCATCTGCCGTCCTGCGTCTCGTAGGGAAAGTAGACGGAGGTTGTGGCCCCTGTGTACACAACTATCCGCTTTTGCAGCAGCTGCAGTCCGAATTGCAGATGATCCGCTCCGTCCCGCACGCTGAACAAAAAGGCATTGCCGGCATGCCGAGAACTGATGCTGACTATCAGCGAGAACTCCTGCTCCACGCCTGCTGGGAGGAGTCCCACCACGGGGGCTTCGATGAGGGTATCAGGGTTCAGAGATACCCCAACTCCAGAGGAACGAATCGAACCAGGTGGAAAGCTGGGAGGCAGAGAGCTCATCAGAGAGGATTCTGGATCTTCTCTGTGCCTGGACAGGACCAGCTGGAGAATCAGATCCACACCTTAGGAGAGATGGAGGAGAACAGAAAATGAGCTGGATTAAAACCAAAATTTGATTGTTTGAATAATCAGGAAAATGCAACTGTACAACAACACGGCTTTGGTTTGTCCACGGCACAAAGAAACACGGCGTGATGTCACTCTGTACACTCAAGAACTTACTCGGCTGACATCACCCTCTAACCATCTAATGACCAGCTGGGCTCCAGACGAAGGGATGAGGCGAGAGGAAGAGGAGGACGGGCACAAGATATGTTCAGTGGGTGCAGAACTGAAGCTTATTGATCTGATTCTCAGGGTTGAGAGTTTGCATGTTCTCCCTGTGTCTGTGCATGTTTTCTATGGGAGTACCAATTTCCTTTCAAAAACATGTAGGTGAATGAGACACTAAAATGTCTTTGGTTGTGAATGTGTGCATTTGTCCTTCTAACGGCTCTCGGTTCTCATTATCGGTCCTACTGAACTAGCGGAATATCCGCTACGGTGGGGAACTTATACAATGTGAAAGTTTGAAGGGCAGTTGTTTTTAAAAGAGTAAATAATCTGCTCTTCCGCAACGTAATCTAGTCCGCATTTAAAATGAACGCTGATGGCTGAGTAACAGGTTTCCGATTTCTCTAACAATCAAATGCCATCTAGTGGCCAACGCAGTTAACACAGTTTTATTGAAAAAAACATCGGAAAAAATAATGTATTGTATATCAGGCATTGATTTGAATGTAAAGCGCTCAGAGGTGTGTGTTATTGCCAATAATGTCAGCCAATCAGATTTAAGGAGCGGGAACACACGTTTAGTAACGGAGTGTTAGACGAAAAAGACTTGAATTCTCACAAACACGCTGACATCTGACAGAAAGCCTTGAAAGACTGGTGGAAGCTCTGATTGCTGCAAATTGGGGACTGATTTCAATTTAAATGCATGGATTGCCGGGATAGGACACAGTAACACGGCCGCACCACCACTCAGTGTCTCTGCAGTACCCTGTACCAATCATCCACCACCCCAAGAATAGCTGCTCTGTCCATGGTCCTGATCATCAACCAACAGCATAAAGAGGATTAACATGAAGAGCACGTAGAGGAACAGCTGGACTACAGAATGTACCTGTAGAACTACAAACCCCATCTGTATCGGGGTTCTGAATCCCAACTGCTTTGATTCTGGGTTTGGTTCTGGAACAGAGTGATATCAGCATGATTTAGTTCCTTATTAAATGTGCGAGTATCAGATACGTACAATCTGATCACCTCGTGTCCGGAACCCGAGCTTAGAAACAGCTCCAGCGTGTCAGCCGAGCAGATCGTGGAGCTCTTGCAGCGAGGAAAGGCATTTTTATTACAAATCCAGACACGTCCGTTTTCCTCAGATACATCTTCCCCCTCGACCCTCTGTTTCTTCCTGTTCTATACTCACGGTTCTCGTGATGTTCTAAAAAAATATTAACAGGAGATCTGAAGACTCTCAAGAGGAGCTTCTCCATCATCAGTGGAGCCGATCCTGAGGTCAGTAAGGTGGTGGGTTTGGACAGTAGAGAGATACAGAGCACGTTTAATGTCTGAACTCTGCAGAAACCCCGACTGCTGAGGGTCACATCCTCCTCGTGTTACATCCCAGTCTCCCCAGAGAGTGTCGCAAAGTTATCATTCATCTGAATCAAAAACTGATTTTTGTGTATTTGGTTTAGTGGTTAGCTCGTTCTCCTCTCAGCGCTGGGGGTTCCCTGTTCGAATTCAGATCTGGGTGGAGTTTCCGTGTTCTTCCCATGTCAGAGTGGGTTTCCTCCGGGTTCTCCAGCTTCCTCCCACATTCCGAAAACATGGATAAATTGAATGCTCTAAATTGCCCCAGTGTATGTTTGTGTGTGAGTGTGTGTGAGTGTGTGTCCAGCGATGGATTGACACACTTTCTTGGGTGTATCTGCTCAACGCCCGAGATGTTCTCCCCTGGATGGGCATGAGGAACCCCACCACGACCCTCATAAAGGAATAAGCAGAAGATGACGGCTGGATGGATGGTTCGTATTCCATAAAAGTGGGTCGCGACTTAATGACTATGAGAAGATGTGGGTCCTGGGTTGAAACCCCTGAACAAAAAGCATGTTGCATGCTGAGCTTAACCACACCTGCAGCCCAACTATGAGAAGACCCCTTAAGACCCCTGAGATGTTTCAAGACCATCAGACTTCACAACTTCATATCCAGCACTGATTTGTACCAGAAAAATCTTGCAGACCCCCTGAACCTCCTTAGATCATTGACTCCCTGCCCTCCTACCATCCCTGCATCTATAGCACAAGGACAAAAGTATTGGGACACCCACACCGCGCTTATTTATCTATCCATCCAGTCATTATCCTCCGCTTATTCCTCTACTAGGGACGCGGTGGGGTTCCCCATGCCCATCCATTGGAGAACATCTCGGGCGCTGGGCAGACGGGGCAATCCATCGCTGGGCACACACTCACTATACAGGGCAATTTAGAGCATTCAATTTATCTGGAATCCATGGTTTTGGGATGTGGGAGGAATCCGGAGAAAACCCACGCGGACACGGGGAGGACATGGAAGCTCCTTCAATGCGATCTGAGAGGAGAACGTGCTATGGCAATTTCCATGCTTTCCTCCCTCCACCCGAAGCTTCGATGTTAAATTCACAACGCCCCCTCTGGTACCTTTAATAAAGCAGGCAGGATGAAGGTGTAACATCGCCCCCCCTCCCCCCCCCCCCCCGAGCTGAGCGTGTAACAGGAGCTGGCGTTTACATCGCTCTCCATCTTAATTAGCACGCGGTTTTGCTCATTACGCTCTGCTCCAACGCAGCTCCTCAGGCTTTGCTAAATTGATTTACAGCAGCTCCTGACCTCGGTCACCACAACTCAGCATCAAAGCCTCGCAACGCAGGACACGACAACATTCCCATTTGCCCTGTGAACTTTAACCCCGAGCAGAGGTCATCCTGTAAGGGCTCGTCTTCAGAACTTCAAAAACGTGGAACGGATGACGTTCTCCCAACTAACCTTCCACATGGACAAAAGTATTGGGACACTGCTTTAAATCACAGAATCCGGGTTTTGGATTCAGTCCATCTGGGGATTTAGCCGTGGATTTTGGAGATCTGTATGACTCCAGGTTTGTGGAAACAGTTTGGGGAAGGCCTTCATATGTTCAAGGATTACTGTCCAGTAGTTTATAAAATAGGTGGCACGGTGGCATAGTGGTTAGCACGCCCACCGCTCAGGATCCAGGTTCAGTTGTCGATCTGGGTGTGGTTTTCATGTTCTCCCCATGTCTGCATGGGTTTCCTCCAGGTTCTCCAAATTCCCCCCACAGTCCAAAAACATGGATTTAAGGTAAATCTGCTGTAAATTACATAAAAATATAATGTGTGTGTGAGTGAGTGAGTGTGTGTGCCCAGCGATAGACTGGTGCCCTGTCCTGGGTGTCTCTGTCCAGTGCTCGAAACGTTCTCCCCTGAATGGTCATGGGGAACCCCCCAACCCCCCATGACCCAAGTACAGAACCACCCTCCAGGTTTGTCAGAACAGTTTGGGGAAGGCCTTTGTAATTTTTTAAACTCGAAAAGTTGAATGTGCAAAATCTTGTCTGAACTTCACAGAGTCCTGACCTCAACCTCATCACACATCTTTTAGATGAACTAGACCTTGTGATCCACGCCCACACTGTCCAACATCGGTCGCTGACCTCACAAATGCTCTCCTAAATAAAATGGGCCCAGACACGCTCCAAACTCTTGTAGAAAACCTTCCCAGAAGAGTGCTCTGATGGTTCCATAATTCTGTCCATGTAGTGTTCAATGTTCAGCGAGAAATATTGTTTTTTTTACTCATTATTCTCGGTTTCGAGCTGTTTTGGGTCTTTCTCCCTCACCTCACTCGCTCTGCCTCATCCCTGGCCCCCTGTTGTCCAGTAAGTTTCTTTAGCCCCCTTCTCTCTCTCTCTCTCTGTCTGAGTATCTCACTCTTACTTTGGAGATAAAATTACTTGACCAGGAAGAGATGGAGGCAGGAATAGGAAGCTGCTCTGCAGGCTGCATTCTGTCATTCGCAGAGCAAGAGCAGACACGCCACACCAGCTGTTTAAACAGAGGCACTGAGACTCTCTCACATGGACAACTTTGTATTTTCGCCTCCCTGCATTTCTGTTCTCCTCAATCTGCAGCTCAGTGCATGCTGTGTGAGATGTTGCACTGACCAGTCGAAGGGACGACGTTCTGCAGCATCCTGTGCCGGTTTATCAGTGTTCTATAATCCCAGATTAAAGGTGGGTTCGAGTTTAAAGTCGAAATGTAGGGGGGGAGGGGGAAAGGAGAAAACACAGTGAACTTACCTTGAGGTTGTGAATGTTCTTCTGCAAACAGCACAGTGGTGCATACTGACAGGAGCAAAAGAAGGGCTATCCTGAGAGAGAGAGAGAGAGAGAGAGAGAGCGGTCAGTGTTACTGTCTATACTAATAAAAAAAGAAAATACGAAAAATTTGCCACTTGTCTGTAATAAAAGGGACTTTTAAGACTACATATAAAAAAATACTTTAATATTATATCTCATTGTTTACATGATGTCACAGATAAAGTAAATAAACATACACTATATTACCAAAAGGATTCGCTCACCTGCCCTGACTCACACATGAGATTAAGTGCCATCCCATTCCTAATCCAAAGGGGTCAATATGACACCGGCCCACCCTTTGCAGCTAGAACAGCTTCACTTCTTCTGGGAAGGCTGTCCACAAAGTTTAGGAGTGTGTTTATGGAAGTTTTTGAGCACACTTACTGAAGTGCATTTGTGAGGTCACACACTGATGTTGGACGAGAAGGTCTGGCTCTCAGTCTCCGCTCTAATTCATCCCAAAGATATTCTACTGTCATGAATGTCTCCTTGCTTTGTGCTCTGGTGCTCAGTCATGTTGGAAGAGAAAGGGGCCAGCTCCAAACTGTTCCCACAAACTTGGGAACATGGAATTGTCCAAAATGTCTTGGTATGCTGAAACATTCATACACCTGTGGCCATGGAAGTGACTGGAACACCCGATTCCGATACTTTGGATGGGTGAGCAAATACTTTTTCTGCTTAGAGTACAGTGCACAATGTTGTGATGAAGGTGACTTGAACTGTCAAGGAGGCCATATACTTTATATATGAATACACAACGTAACCTTGGTGTAAGATAAATGGCAATAAATGGCTGGTACTGGTGTATAGTGGCACTTAACCTTTAGAATTTATATGCTGTATCCTTGGTAGTCTGGGTGAGTAAACACTTTGGTCTTCGGAGCCAGCGATACCTTTAATAATGTTTAGAAGTTTTGCTGTGCTGTGTTGACTGAGAGTGCCAGGGTGCCATGGTGCCAGTGTGCACTCTCTCTTTCCCACACAGACACATTTAGAGATTCCTGTCTGGGAAAAACCAACAGTGCTCATTCGTCTTGTATTCAGTCATGATGAACTTGATGTGCAATAAAGTGTGGGAACATTCCAACCCATGGAGTTGTGTTACTCCAGCTCGGATACACAATGCTAAGCCTTGGCATTTAGGCAAGGTTTCATGAAGTAATCCTCGCTTGATTGACAAAGTTCCACAAAGCTCCAAGAGCTCATCAATTGTTTGTTTCATTCAGTAGTGCTTATGATCTTACACACACATCAACACACGTTTTGCATATGACTATACTCATTTGTGAATTTGTTAAGGTTCATGGTTTTATTTTTGTCCTGCAGGTGTTCTCGTGTATGGACTTAATTCAGATCTGGAAATACACTCAGGTGAATGTTATATATAGCTGAGAGTATCTTCATTATTCATAAGCGAGCGCCGGGTCATTTGTCTTATTCTGCATAGATTATGTTGAGGAGCCATACAAATGTGGTGAATGTGTGTGTGTGTGTGTGTAAGTGGAGTGAAATGATCCATGGCTGTAACTGGAATATGGATAGCGAGTCAGATGTAGATGATTCTTTCCTGGTTTGTACAGGTTTGTACCAATACACACCTGTGGCCTTCTTTCATGACAGTATTTATCACAGATAGCAGATTAGAGAAAGAGAAACAACGAGATAAACACACACACACACACACACACACATACACATTCACACTGAACTTGCCAGTTTTGCCAGTGTTCTTCATTGACGTCTTGTTAGATGATTCCGCTTCAAAGCCATCAAGGATGAGCTCCTGGTACTCCATGGAGACCCGGGTATCCTGGTCGATTATATTGATCGGTGACTGGTTCTTCTCTCGGCACTCTGGATAGGAAGATGCCCATCCCGTCTCCGGCCCGTATGCACCTATACGGAAGAACAGACAGAAAAATCAATCACTTGTCATATCTCTCATCTTAAAAACAACATAAATAAATAATCAAATGTTTCTAAAAGCGTCTTTTAGTGCTACGGCAGCATGAGTCAAAATCGCAGACAAACTGGGAGTATTTTCGTCTGTCTGCCTGTCTCTGTCTTGCCTCAAAGACCAGTGGGGCTTGAAATACATCGATTAAGCCGTCGCTTCAAATTCGAAACAATTCTATCCGAATTCCGTCTTTTTACAGAGATAATGTCTTTTTACCATTCATGACAACCTGCCATCATTTTCTGACAGTTCCATGATCCCAAGAGAGAAGTGAGTGAGCGACAGAGTGGAGGGTGTCATTCGCTCCGCCACTCTATTTTATAATCTTTAAAGTGTGCCATCTGAGAATGTTCTATTCTTTTACTCAAAATACAAAAAAGTTACATCCACAACAGGTTTTTAAGGGCTGGCTCGGTGGTGCAATAGGTAGTGCAGTTGCTTCTTGACAAGAATCTCTCCGGATTGATTCCTGCTGGTCTAGGCCTGGGTCATTTCTGTGTAGAGTTTGCCTCTTCTTACATGTGGATGTCCTCTGGGTGCTCTGGTTTCCTCCCACAGTCCACAAACTTGTATGCAAGGTGAATTGAAGATGCAAATTTCACCTCCTCTGACTTGTGCAATATGAAGGTAACCCATCATCTTCCACCTAATCCAAATGGGGTCCTGCGTGAGCCGGGCAAGAACAACACTCCATCGTAGGGAACACACACAATTAAACCCACAATAAATGCACCATTGTATGTGACTATAACCCTGTGATTGCTGCAATCTTGTTCCAGTCATAAATAAAGATGTGTGCTGAAATAAAGTTAATGATAAATAAAATATACAGGGGTTGGACAATGAAACTGAAACACCTGGTTTTAGACCACAATAATTTATTAGTATGGTGTAGCGTCTCCTTTTGCGGCCAAT
>JAOUQT010000001.1:3561247-3574210 GCA_025769995.1 Xyliphius kryptos | reverse complement strand
TTGGTGTGAAAGCAGAAGATGCAGGGGACAGAGTGAGGTGGAAAAGATTGACACGCTGTGGCGACCCCTGATAAAAAAGAGAGGCCGAAAGAAGAAGAAGAAATGTACTACAATTAGGAAATGATCTGGCTGTGCTTTTGTCCGATGCAGGTGGAGTGGTTATGTCAGCTACCTTCAGATTCTGAGGGCATCTCCTTGATTGAGGGTGCTTCTCTCTCGAGCCATCGGCTACAACGTGATGGGACATTCTCCCTCTCATCCTTCCTCATTGTCCACCCATCCGAATACCCTCCCGGAACTGTGTTCACCTGCAGGGTCACTCATGTTTCTCTGAAAACTCCCATTGAAGTTAGCCTGACTGTACATGCGCTTGACCCAGGACAACTCACCAGCCTGGGTGAGTGTGGGGTGCTTTAAATTTCTGAAAAAAAAATACATATCAGTGTGCCATTCCTTATTGGTTTATCTTGTAGTACAGTATATACCTTTTACAGTAAAGTGAATTTGTGTACTTTACAACTTTACAGTTTTACTCTAAACACTGTGATTATAGCCTATATTTTTTGCAGATATATAACTGTTTTTGTGTATGGACTAACTGTATTCCAGAGACTTAGGTTGCGTAAAGCTTCATGGTAATATAGTAACTGTACTTCAGATTACTGTGAACTTAAAAAAATATAAAAAATATATATAAATTTATATTTGTTACTAATTCAAATCTACATTCACACGTTTGCTATTATTCTGGTGCACTTGTGTGTTGTATTTGATCAATGTAGAGTGGTGCTTGAAAGTTTGTGAACCTTTTACAATTTTGTATATTTCTATATTTTATATAAATATGATCCGAAACATCATCACAATGAGAACCTAGCGAAAACATATGAGACAAATAAACTATGCAGTAAAATATATATATTGAAGAAAATGATCCGGTATTGCATATCTGTAATATTTGTAACCTATAGGCTAAAAGGTTAATTTGACTGTTAAATAAGAGTTTTCAGACAATGAGATGACAATCAGGTATGTGTGTGTGTGTGTGTGTGTGTGTGGCATGGATCTATGGAAGTCTGCTCTTCACAACACGTTTGTGGAAGTATATCATGGGACAAACAAATGGCATTTCTGAGGACCTCAGATGAAGAGTTGTTGATGCTGATCAAATTTTAAAGTGTTTGTACAATCTAGTCAGACAGATTGTGTACAAATAGAGGAAATTTAAGACCATTGTTACCCTTCCCAGGAGAAGTTCTGTAATAGTCGGCAAGGTCACAAAGGACCCCAGGCTAACCTGTACGCAACTAAAGACCTCTCTCTTATTGACTAATGTTAATGCTTATTAGTCCACATCAGGAGAACACTGCAAAACAATGGTGTGCATTGTCAGGGATGCAAAGAGAAAGCCACTGCTCTCTAAAAATAACACCACTGTTCATCTGCAGTTGCTAAAGATCATGTGGATCACTTGCATTGCCAAGCTAGCACATGGTTTACAACGGATGCTTTTCGTGACACAACCTTCACGCTTTCATCCTCCTGTTTATCTTCAGTTAAGTGGGGGGAAGCCGGAATAACGGGAAAATTGGTCAGTTTTGTTGTGAGGTGTCAGCAGTACCACCACTGTGCCATCATGCCACCCATACACTGCAAAAATCAATTTCTGGAAAATAAAAATACTTGTTTTAGGCTAATAATTAGTCTTATTTTTAACTAAAAAGAAAATAATCTATCTAAGCTCATTTTTTTCGGGCAACATTCAGGACAATTTGATTGAGTTTAAGAATATTTGGCGTGTTTTAGTCGGGCTGTTTTTGCAGTGTATGCTTTGTACATTAATTTGCTATTTTCTTGTGGTTTTATTTCCAGTGTAAATGTGATGTCAGTTAAAAATCCATTTACTGCCATTTCTGGAATGTTTCCATAAATATTTACATTATAAGCTTAATAATATAATCTATTTATTAATGAAGTACTGTAATTTTTCATCATCGTGATCCCTCTTTGATAATCATTAAAGTCATGGCTCAAATCTCTAAACTTGAACTAGATTCTAAAAAAGTTGGGACAAAGTACAAACTGTAATTAAAAACAGAATGCAATAATTTACAAATGTCAAAAACTGATCCATGTACTGAACTGGCCAGCCTGCAGTCCAGATCTTTTACCCATAGAAAACATTTGGCACATCATAAAACGAAGGATATGACAAAAAAGACTTAAGACAGTTGAGCAACTAGAATCCTACATTAGACAAGAATGGGTTAACATTCCTATCCCTCAACTTGAGCAAATTGTCTCCTCAGTCCCCAGACGTTTTCAGACTGTTGTAAAGAGAAAAAAGGATGTCTCACAGTGGTAAACATGCCCTTGTCCCAACTTCCACCTCATTGCATTCTGTTTTTATTTACAATCTGTACTATGTCCCAACTTTTTTGGAATCGGGTTTGTACAAGACAAAGGATCTACAGTGCAGACAAAATGACTTGCGTAACTGCAACACGTTATGTTTGATAGAATATAGGATCTAAAGTTTAATGAGGGAAATAACAGTCGGAATAGGGACTTTTTAAATTGTTTCCCCCTCCGGCGCGAGTGTTATCCGTTTTACACACCAAACTCCTCATTTAAATAAAGGTCCGGTTAATGTTTTTTAGAGTGTTGACATTTCCGTGGGAAAATAACCTACAGCTAGGAATTATATCACATGCTGAAAGGAAAAATGCTTTTTCTGCTCTAATAATCTCCAGCTGTTCCTCATCCTCTGCACCAGGGCCAGCAGGAGACACGTTTACTAGTGCAATGCTGCTTGCTGATAATTAGACGCTTGTCCTGCATGCACTGATTTCACACTGATAGTTGACCTAGATCTGAAAGTGTCTGCTCACAGTTTTATACATTTCATCCGGAACACCAGTTCCTGTAATCGCTTGCAATAATGTAGAATGTTCAAAGCAAAAAAAAAAATTACAGCCAATATTTTGGGATGTAAAAGTTCAAACGTGACAAAATTCCACCCTCTGCATAAGTAATGTATTCTTCAGAAGCCCACCAAATTTCGTTTAATTTCCTCCATGGGGGGCGTTATATCCCTAGCTAGTCTGATCTCAGGTTACACAGTAATCACCCCTGGGTTTTTTGCCATCTTTCTTTTGTTTTTTCCTGCAGCAACCTTTACCATTTCAGGCTTAGAACCGGACAATTTAGCGTCTCCAATTCACCCGAGTGACTCGCTGGGGCAACTCCTGCTGGCGGGTAAAAGCAGAAGGACGAGTTCTAGTGCACCAGATTTAACGAAATATATTTTCAGCTTGAAACAAACACAGCTATGATAATAAAGTGTGTTCCTGTAGAAATAAAGCCTCAGCCTTCAGGAGCAAGATATGATCTGTGTGTGTGTGTGTGTGTCCAGTCTCAACATTGTACCAGACTACAGCTGGGGTCAGGCCAGAACAAGAGCATGGGGTGAGAGCGTTCTCAGTGAGACAGACACACTGGTGTACAGATTGTGATGAATGTGTAAAGTTCTTGGATGTCGAGTGTAAGGCTGCTTCGATTTTCTGAATTAATGAGAGTAACATCCGGGTTCTGTAATAATCAACCACAGGACGTACTGTAGATGTAAATGTAGACAGATGGGAAGTTTTCTCACTAGAGGCTGACGCCGAGTTCGGAATGCAGTGCCTCAGTGTACTTCAGATAGATAGGAGGAGTGGTTAACGCGCTGTGTCCGTCTATGACGTCAATATGACCGAATATAAGGATTCCCTTCTCCAGATAGTTGGGGCTGTCGTAGATTTAAAGCTAAGGAACCAGCCTTTCAATCAGAAGGTCCTCGGTTTGATTCTCTGTTAGTCACAAGACAGTTGAAGTGCTAACCCCAATTGCTCCTCGGGTGCTGTGGAGGCAGCTCACCGCTCTGGGTATGTGTGCTCATTTTACAAGTGTGTGTTTGTGTATTTGTGTGTGTGTGTATATATATATAATTACACACATGTATAAACAGATAGATACACAGATAGATAGATAGATAGATACACAGATACACAAGCAGACAGATAGATAGATACACAGACAGACTATATAGGTAGAGAAATACAGTATATAATGTACTGGTGTGCATATAGATAGATGGATGAATGGATGCATGGATGGATGAATAACTACAGCTTAGATAGCCGATGAAATAATAAAGAACAGGCTTAAATGTTCAGGAACTGATCAGGCAATAACTGGTCACATGACTCCTAATGAACCAGGAAGCAACTGTCTCTGACAAAGATGGTTGGATATTGTCGTAAAGTTGATAAAACATAGAGCTGTGGTTATAAATGGTTAAGGGTATTCATTATTAAACAACCCAGCATCTGCTGCTATAGTCCATCTGCTGCGCTCTTCTGCTACTCAGTACGCTGACGGGAGACGACACATAAGGCAGCTTTTTGGCTATTCTTGCATGTATGCTGTGTGTGTGTGTGTGCGCAGGTATTTGTGTGTGTGCCAGATGTGTGATGAGAAATGAAAGATGAAGAGAATTACTGCCCGCCAGATGTTCAGATGTGCAATGGGAAAGGTGCCGTCTTGAATAATACTGTCTAATCTCTTTTTCTCTGTCTATCTGCCCCGGTCTGTCTCTCACAGGATCAGTCTGATACTCAGCACTGACACAAAAACAACTAAAGGACGCAAATAACGTTTGCTTGCTTATTACTGCTTTCTACTGTTAATAGTGTTTTCTGAGTATTTTTGAAGGCATCACTACTTTGACTTTGTTCCGAAGTACGCAATAGAGTAAATTAGCTGCTCTGGTTATTTTTTAGTTTAATGGACAATCTGAGACAGTTCTTCTGGAGACGTTGACTGTCACACTGGCTTCTTAAAGTGGAAGGTATAAAAATAAAAAACAATGCATTTGCACAAAACTGTACAGAAATGTCACCAAGTGTTTAATAGAATGAGACACGGTTCTTCTAGAGACTTTGAATGTCACACTTGCTTCTTTTTTGTAGCAAAACCCAGTAATATAAAAATATTCTATTCTATTCTATAAAAGGGTGGCACAGTGGGGCAGGGAATAGTGCTGTGGCCTTACAGAAAGAAGATCCGGGTTCGAGCCCCGGGTACAGCAAGGCTGGACATGTCTTTATGGAGCTTGCATGTTCTCCCAGTGTTTGCGCGGGTTTTCTCTGGGTACTCTGGTTTTCTTCCACATTCCAAAGTGATTTATGGTTAATTAATGTCTCTAAATTGTGCGTGATTGTGTGTTTGTGCACCCTATGATTAATTGGCACCCTGTCTAAGGTTGTTCCTGCTCTTGTGCCCAGATTTGCCAGGTGGACACTGACCTCCCCATGACCCTAAAACTAGGAATAAGGGGGTATAAAAAATGAATGAATATTCTATTAAACCTACGTCACTATGTCTATATAATGTGTAGAGCGTGTGTAAAACTTTACCTCTCCCCAGATGCTCGTCCTCCATTTAGGGCACATCCCACCTTTGCAGGATTTCTCTTCCCGCGGACGAGGCAGGTGCAGACAATTCTCTTCCACCATTAGCTGTCCGGAGCGGCTGACACAGGTCACGTTGCGGCGTCTGAAGCCCTTTCCACAGGAGGCGGAGCACTAGGGTATAAAATAAAAAAATATATAGAGAGAAGGAAAGCCATGCCAGGAAGCAATTAGACAAATTTATAGAGTGACGTGTCAGAAGGGTGCATGGGGTTAAGGTCATGAGTGGGCAAAAGGATTATGATTTGGTAGAGTGATCACTCAGGAGTGATATTTGCCTTTTGGATAAAGTGATATTAGTAATTAGTCAAAAATAATTTCTATTATAATGCTAAAGATAATTCCAAAAAATGACACAAGAGTACCCTTAATGATAACTAAATTAGGAACACATGGCAGGGAGCACGTGTCCACTGTACAGCAGAAGGAAATATTTGCATGCTGATTGACCGTGGACAGATAGACCAAGCCAGGAGGTGTGGGTCAGTGTTTCAGAAACACACTTCAGATGGTCACATGTAACTGAAGTGTGTTTCAGAAACACACTTCAGATGGTCACATGTAACTGATTTGAGATCAAGAAGGGTCAAACTAATAGGGCATGGGTCAACCATCGTATAGTGGATGTCCACATTGTAGAATCGGTTCCCGCGAGATCTGCGTGCCATAGCTCATCAAAAATGTGGACCAACATGCTATTAAATCAGGAGTTCCTAATGCAGTTATTGCTTTTTGTGATGATTAACATCCTGGGTATTAAACCCTGCACCCGGTGACATCTCCATGTAGATCCTTTACGCAACACGCTGCTGGTGATGAATAGGATGCGACAGGTTTAAGAGGTCTACAAATGCATCACACTGTGTGAGCAAGAACCGTATGAACCCTGACCTATTTGAAGAGGTCAAATTTATGGCTGGGGAAGAAAGAGGCACTAAGGGGGAGGGGGGTTCCTAGCCGAGAAGCGCAAAGTACCTGCGCCACGTTAGCTCGGTCCTTGCTCAACACACTCCTTAATGGGTTGTTGAAATGGATACAGGAGCAGAATTGAGGTTTCAGCAACCATAAATATATATATATTTCTTTTTTCAGATTTTTTCGTACATGCGTACGGAATGAATTTTGACATAAAAGTGAGATTAAAAGTAATTTTTATTTTAAAATATTACAGACTATATTTTATTATTATAACCAATAAATCTTTAGCCAAACCCCGGGAGTCTTCATTTCCACATCACCTTACAACTCTTCACAAGGGTTTAACAGCACTATAAGGTCTCTCCCTGCTGCCTCTATGCATTAGGCATGTGTGTGTGTGTGTGTGAAAGAACAACAGAGACTAAGCTACCAATAAACGTAATATAGACCACATATTCGCCAATACATACTCTAATAACACGTTTATTATTGCTATTATAAGCTAATATTGTTTCTAATAATTAACCTATTAATATCTAATAATTAAGTACACCTGTTCAATAGCCTGTTAACACAAATATCTAATCAGCCAATCACATGGCCGCAAGTCAATGCATTTAGGAAAGTAGAGTCGGTCAAGGCAACTTGCTGAAATGCAAACCGAGTGACCTGGCTTGGTTGTTGGTGCCAGACAGTGCTGGTCTGAGTATTTCAGAAACTGAGGATTTACTGGGATTTTCACACACACCCATCTCTGGTGTTTTTACAGAGTATAGTCAGAAAAAAATATACATATACAGCGAGGGACAGTTGTGTGGACAAAAATGCTTTGCTGATCAAAGGTCAGAGGAGAATGTGCAGACTGGTTCACGTTGATAGAAAGACAAATGTTTGGACAGCTGAATTATGATGTCCCTGGAAAAGGGAAATGTCAAGGACATTTCTTAAGGACCCAACAGTGGCAACTTGTCGGGTTTAAACTGCCGAACTTCCGATTAGTGACCCAGATTTTCCACAACTACTCCTCCCTCAGAAATTTGGACAGTATAAAAAAGACCTTTATATGTCGGCGCACCTATAAAACCTGCCACAGTTTTTCTGGAGATATTGAGTGTCACACTGCTTGTTTTTTATGTTGCAGCAAAACTAAGCAACTTTTATTCCAATATGTTGCTTTTTTAAGTGTCCGAAAAGAATAAACTGACTAAGACTTTTGCACAGTAGTGTACTTTATTTTATTTCCATACCTTAAAGAAATCCCATCAATTTTTAATAAAGAACGCCTCGAATAACTGTTTTGTTTTTTAAATTCTTAAGAAGGTCTTAAAAAGATCTTAAAAAGGTCTTTAGAATCCAATACATTTCACTCAAATATAATATAATATAACTTATATAAATATTCTATAAAGGTGGCTACTTGAAACCTTGACCCGGATAAAAGTGTACATTTACATTTGTGGCATTAGCAGACGCTCTTATGCAGAGCGACTTACATTCATCTCTATATACAACTGAGCAATTGAGGATTAAGGACCTTGCTCAAGAACACAGCGATTGGCAGTGATGGGAGTTGAACTTGCAACCTTCCGCGACTCTCAGCTTGGAGTCTTAATAAGAAACTAATGGCCTTAGATGTCACCTAGACGTCTATCCAGCCATCCATCTAGCCGTCTATCCATCCATCAATGAATCAATCAATGTATCCATCCATCTAAGTACATTCATTCCTCCACCCATACATCCAATCATACAGATTTACGGCATCATCTGGTGCCGCTTATAGCCCCAAATCTGCCCCTGTCTAACTTTGTAAGGTTTTACTTTGCAGGAAAGGTTGCCAGTACCTCACGGTTTATTTAAATGTCAGATCATTATGCAGCCTTGTAAATGAACCCGTTAGGTTAAAGTACTTCCTGTCGTATACAGTATATAAGCCAGGTTCGGCTCGGGTTTTGGTGTGTAATAGCTAAATAAAAATACCTGGTTCAATATGCTACAATCAGGTTCCTCAAAGTCTTTGGTAAAGATTAAAAGCTGAGTATAAATACATCTATAAACCATTCATAGAACAGAGCGGACCAAAACGAAGCAAGTGTAACGGTCATCGTCTCCAGAAGATCTGTTCTAGATTCTCCATGATGCTCACGTACCAGATGATATACTGCTACACATAACTGTTTGTATGTCAGTAAAGGCAACAACAATATTCCATAACAGAGCACTTTGAAGACGTACTGTGGGTTTTGCAGCCGAACAAAGAAGCAAGTGTGACAGAGTTTCCCAGAAGAACTGTAACAGAGTTTCCAAAAGACATCTTGGAGTCTTAGGCATGTGTAAAGACACGTTGTAAAGCAAAGATGTCTTCAAAGTGATGAACTAAAGAGAAGGAGTTATTTCTCGAGGTTCCAATGTTCCAGAGAGTTTTATAAGTGAAGTAGCTGAAACATTTACCAAGTTGTACTTGTAGAATCTGATATAGTTCTTCTGGACACTATGATCGTCACACTTGCTTCCTTTTTGGCAGAAGCCTAAAAATTTATGTCTTATAGAATGTGTTGCTTTTTTGTTGCTGACATTTAAGACATTTTTGTTGGAAATGTGATGCCTGGCAATCTAAAATAATTCTGTACCGACTCATTACTGCAGAATTCATTTTTACGCAGGTTTGCTGCAAAATAAAAATAAAATAGAATAGAGCAAAACATAAGGCTGGTTTTACAGTGTATTACTGTATACAATCACCTTCATGTAGTGCAGGTGAAAATCCCATGATTATTCACCACTAATTATCAAACACCAAAAACTGTCCATCTGTCCAGCCGTCCTACTTTTGGTTGATCGAGTTGATATTCTGATATAAATTGAGTGAAGGGGACAACGGTGCCACAAACAGATTCTCTTTCTCATTGAGCACAAAAGTATTTCTGAGTGCATCCAAGAACCCCTGAAAAGAGATCCCCCTTCCCTCTGGATTAATGGTAACCTCTGACCTGCACAAGCACTGTTCTAGTACAGGTTGGAAAATGATTCTCAAACAGTCGTGTCAGAAAATATAATAACAACAAACTAAATATTCCAGGAGGAAGATGGACAGGTAGTCACTTTGATAAACAGAGGTTTTAAATAGCAGAAGTGGGCGTTTAATTCCCGGTCACATGTCCAGCGTTGGGGTTTAATGAACAGATAGGTAGAAACGTTACACTTTACACTACAGGATATGATCCATACCGGTGTAGTACAACATATGGTCATTAAAAATACCACTAAAAATTCCAGACAATAAAAATAAATCCAAACAAGAGGTTTTTCTTTGTGTATAAAAATTTAAATATGAAAAAATTTAATGTACAACTTAAGCAGCAGTAATAAATACAATACCAATACTTACAGAAATATTAAGAAATGTCCCCCCTGACACAACATTGTATATTTCCTGCCATCAAGCTGGTAACTTTTAAAATGGAAATATGCAGAAAAACATCAGATCTGGCAACGCACAGTATCTCCTATTGTTATAAGGCATTTCCACCCCTCTTTTGGCTATTCCCTGCCACCAGCAAGTCACTCTCATTGTATACCTGGCACATGTTTTACGCCAGATACCCTTCCTGACGCAACCCTTCATACTTTCGGGCTTAGGGCCAGAAAATTTGGCATCTCCAATATACCTTGCATGCATATTTTTGTACTGTGGGGGAAACCTGGAGCACCCGAATGAAACCCACACGAGCTCGGCTTATATATTTTGCTCTAAAATGATGAGGACCACAGAATTATTCAATAATAATAATAATTGATACTTTATTGATCCCCGTAGGGAAATTCTTTCTCTGCATTTAACCCATCCAGGGCTGAACACCTGGAGCAGTGTGATGCACTCTACTGGGGCGCACGGGGAACTTTGCTCAACAGCACTTCAGCCATGACTTGCCTAGCGTGAGGTTCAAACCAGCGATCTCTTGGTCCCCAGCTCTTAACCCTATCTATTAAGCCACGGCTGACAAGTGTAGTCATGAGTGGCAGAAATGGTACAAATATTCGTTCACAAATTTGGAAAATTCCAAAGTCATTATCTACAAAAAAAAAACAAATATCATTTTAATAATGTCCTGCATATTTAATATGACTTTAGTGAATTCTCAATTTTTTTTATTTTCAGTTATTTCTTTACCCAAAACTCAGCAGAATTTAGACACAAACCACAGCATGGTTGATATACAATAATAATAATTATTATTATTACAACAATAACAGATTCTTTATTGATCACTAATGACTAATGAAATGCCTCTCCTACTTTAACACATCCGGGGGTGCGCCTACACCACACACAGATACCCTGAGTGGTGAACAGCACCCTATTGAGAGGCACACAGGGAGTAATTAGCAGCTATGTGCTTTGCCATACCGTGAATGTTCCTTCATGGATCGATAATCGAACATCTTTTGCTCGCAAACCGACTTCTCCGGCAGTTATTCCAAGGCTGTTATATGCTACTTTACTGCAGTATGTAACACTAATTTGGCAAGAGTGTGAGGCGCATATACAGGTGCATCTCAATAAATTACAGTATCATTAAAAAAGTGAATTTATTTCAGTTATTCAGTGCAAAAAGTGAATTGAAAACACTATATAGATTCATTACACACACATACACACACTGACCTATTTGTAGTGTTTATTTCTGTTAATGTTAATAAAGACCAAACATTCATTATCTCTAAAATTATAATATTTAGCACTAAACACCTGCAAAAGCTTCCTAAGTGTTTAAAATGGTCCCTTAGTCTGGTTCAGTAGGTTACACAATCATGGGGAAGACACTGGCAGTCATTGACACACTCTACAAGGCGGGTATGCCACAAAAGGTCATTGGTAAAGAAACTGCTGTTAACAGAGTGCTGTATCCAAGAATATTACTGGAAAGTTGAGTGGTAGAAAAAGTTGCACCAGCAACCGAGATAACCGCAGCCCTGAAAGGATCGAAAAGGCCAAAAATATTTGCATTAAAGATCATTTTTTCAGTTGTTCTTATATAATTATTCTAATTGTCTGAGATAATGAATGTTGGGTCATTGTGTGTAATCAATAATCATCAACATTAACACAAATAAACACTAGAAATAGATCAGTGTGTGTGTGTGTAATGAATCTATATAATGATATTCTAATTTATTGACATGCGCCAGTATCTGACTGTCTGTAAGTCTGACTCTCTATCTGTTTGTCTGTCTGTATCTATGGTATTATTATTATTATTAACAACATTATTAATACTAACAAGGATGATGATGATGATGAGGAGGAGAAAGAAAAACTGCTGTTTGTCCATGTGATAATGATTGAAGTGTTTTGTACACACTTGTAGCATAAAAGCAGAGGAAAGGATTCTGCAAGTGGCTGCCATCACCACATTGAAAACAAATTGCTTTCTTTCCAGGGATTCTGGGAGGGTTTGGGAGCGCAGCGTGCGGATCAGAGCGCGTAAAGGATGTGTAATGGGTTCCATGCTTCTGAAATCATAAACAGGATGGAAGCGGCCCGAATGCCCAGAAACGCTCTTAGCCACTCTGAGTAAAGGCGTTACGCTTTAAAGCTCCACTATTCCCCAGATGGATTGCATACACGCCACACTAAACTCTGCACTTCCATCGCCAGCAGTCTCTATCTCTCTCCTACCCTTTCTCTCCCTAACTCTTTCTCTCTGTCTCTCTCTTTCTCACTCTCTTTGTCCCTATTTCCGAAAAAAAAAAACTGACACATCTATACGTTGCCGTCTCTGATCGTGCTTTTCTCTCAGCTCTAGCCTTGTCAATTACACCATTGACTCACAGTGAGAAATTAACCAGAGTACAAAGAAATATTTAAGAAAAAAGCCTCATCCGCTTCGGTACATACTTGAATATTTGAATAATGCTATTAAAAGAGAGAAATGACTGAGAGTGTGTGTGCAGTTGTTCATAATCAGAGCTGTTTAATCTTATTATTGGTCGATCATGTGAAAGTAATAAGCAATGACATTGGCACTGGCTAAAAGTCTTCCTGCTGGGTTTGACTGCACTAAAGCCCAAAAGCACCATGCGACAAAGCTCTCAAAGGTATTAACCAGGTATTGTTGAAGAAGAAGGAACAGAAGCAAAAAGCATGTGCTTGTATTTTTGCTATATCGGCACTTATTAAAACCTTATTTGACTAAAGGAAATGACTGTTTCACTGAGTCAGGACGGCATTTGTACCACTGAGCCCAGGGCTGAGTTTGTACCACTGAGCCCAGGGCTGAGTTTGTACCACTGAGCCCAGGGCTGAGTTTGTACCACTGAGCCCAGGGCTGTGTTTCCCATGCTTCATTAAAGCAAATTAATTATACTTTAAAAGTACGGTTACTGTAAACTAAGTGTTAATTTCATTAGTAAGTCGTAGGGCGGTCATAATCTTGTGGTTAAGGAACCAGCCTTGCAACCGAAAGGTCCCTGGCTCGATTCCAAGTATCGACAAGTCATGGCTGAAGTGCCCTTGGGCAAGGCACCTAAC
>JAOUQT010000001.1:3331686-3348088 GCA_025769995.1 Xyliphius kryptos | reverse complement strand
AACCATAAAAATGCTTTTTGTGTTTCTTAAAACTCAGTCAATGTCATTGGTTAAAGGCATGTTAATGGGAGGTTGTAGGTTCTAGACTGGGTGCAGTGGTTTTGTTAGAGAGGCCAGTAATTTTTCACCTTAACGTGCTTTGTGGCCAAAAAGGCAAAGTCAAGGTTTAAGTGCAATATTGCTGCGTGTTCACAAAAGTGTGGTGGCTTACGTATTATTATGGCGGTCATCACAGGCGGCACTGTCCCCCACCCAGTGACGTTATAGTATGCTATATGTGTGTTTACATTTTCTAAACAAAAAATAATTATAATTAAAAAGAAAGATGGTGATGTTAACACTGATTAGACGTCACTGCTGCTTCTTAGTTCTGCCTTATTTATTTTCAGTACCAAAAGCTAAAATGTGTGCTCTGGCACTTTGTGCTGCACTTTGTGCTGGTGATACGTGATCACAATAATGTGAGTGGAACAAGAGCTTGTCATCATCACAGAACCAAATATGTAATCATCATTGCATGCTGACGATCCCCATCCCTGGCTCAAAGCATATATGTGATTTCATTATGTAAAAGAGCAGACTCCACCCAAATGGGAATTACGAATTTAATGCACCAGTCTGCTGGCTTTCGTAAAACACATATTTCTGTTTATTGTCGCAGTTGGTGTTAATGGTATATTCCATTCTAACTCTGCACACCCTGGTGAAACAACAAGACTCTGGAATCTTAGTCATCTCAGGGGTCAGTAGAATGTGGCTCTGTGTTTGGTTGTCTTTCAATGACCTCTTCTCTGACATAGCCTGCAGCACAACACCCAACCCAACCGGCCCCATGGCTATGACACCTTTCAGCCAGTTCGCTCACTCACCCAGAACTGGAGGTGTCTTCAACAAGCAGATATCAATTCTTCTGCCTAACAGGAATAGTGAGATTGGGGGAGAATGGGCAAAATACACCTAAAAGAAAAAAAAAACAGGCATCCGTTGTCCAGGTTTGGGCAGGGCATGATGTTTTACACATTAAAATAGTTGTAAAAGAGGCAGTGAATTAACGACTTTGCCAACAGGCCCGAGTCATTTGCATTGTAGGATGTAAATTAAATTACTATATCTTGTCGGTTGAATCTGTTAAATATGTGAAACAATTAGTTGGTGTGTAGTCAGTGAATATGAATATAATATAATCTGCATAGAGAAGAAATAATGCACGGGATTTAGATTTAGGGGTATGTCCCTATTATGCTCATGTCTATACTCGCAAACACAAATGTATATTAAATAATGTAGCTTACTGTCTAAATAGGCTTCTTTGGTTTTGGACACCCGCTGCCTTTCTGCCATGCTTTAGTGGATTAATTTACATGTAGGTGTCCATAACCATTCTGATTCCTCCTGATTGAGGCCTGAGGTCAGCCAAGCGCAGCTGTGTATTGTTCTCATCATTTGTTAAAAGAGATTTTATATCAAGAGCGATGGCTTAATGCACCATGGATGGAAATGTTCAGGTTACATATCAGCTAATTAACTTGTCCAGCTAACGGATTGCACCTCTGATATTATGACAGTCAAAAGTTAAAAGAAAAAGGAAAGCCCTTTGTTTAAATGTTGTTTGAATCATATTGTAGATCATTGACTTGTGGTGAACTTCGTAATTATATAAAAATCCTTTGCTTTCCCTCCACCTGAATTCTGCACAGAGGGCCGTGAGTGCGTGAACTGCGGCGCCACTTCCACCCCTCTTTGGAGGAGAGACGGAACAGGCCACTACCTCTGCAATGCCTGCGGCCTCTACCACAAAATGAACGGCCAGAATCGGCCCCTCATCAAGCCCAAACGTAGACTGGTGAGTTGCACATTCCAGACATAGTCTTGCACAAACACACCTAGATGGCTACACACATGAGAAAGAGGGTTAAATAGGAGCTCGGTGCAGAGAGAATAAGCACAATTCCAGGAAAGTTATATTTTCCCTATGATCTTCCTGGAATTGTTTGTTGCTCTCACCCCCTGGTGATCCCCTGAGCGGCCCGTTACAATACGGCTACTATTGCCATTGTTGTTAGCATCATTATTGCTACCAGTTCTGATACTGTTACTGATACCGAAGTACATGGTTTCCAGGCCACCTTGATTAACAGCCCAGTGTAGAAATTAGAAGAAAGGATGGGCTGCGTTTTCTGATCTTTACTCATCACATTTCAAGCTGAGTTTATAGAGGGGGAAGGGAAGGGGGTCTATAATGTTTTTTTTTGGGATACAAATTTTTAACAAGCCAAGATTTTAAATTTTAACAAGGTTTTTAATTTGTGGTGAAACTATAGAGACAAAAACATATATTTAGTCATTTAATAAAGTCTGCGCTCAGATCTTATTCATGTCAAAATCTTTTTTTTAATTCATATATGTCATTTAAAAAAATGAACAGTGGTTCAACTATATCTGAATTAAAAGCAGCTGAAAATTGTTAACAAAAAAAAAATGTTTGTAGTGCTCGGTTTATTTCTATGTCCAAACATGTTTTTATTAAATCTTTACTTTAGATCTTATTTATTAATCAAAAAATTAGAGCATTTTTCTGAGAATATAAATTTGGGACTGAATACAGAATGCAAACACAATGGGTTCTTGTGTTTTATGTTTATAGAATTTAAATGTCAAACTAAAACGGAGTATATTTAATAAAATAATTGTATGAAGAACCCAAGGGAGCGGATTTGGACGTTGATGCAGTCCCCAGCAGGCACTGTGTTCATATTTGCGACATTTGGATTCTCTTACATTGTTTACAGAACCTGATCCAATTATTAACTAAGTCAACAGGAGAACTGGGTGTTCAATACCGTGTTTTGGTCCAACTCTGTCATCCCTTCAAACCCTGACGTCACTATTTTCAGGTCGCACTGCGACCCAACACGCACATTAATTGAGTCGGGCAGTTTTATTCGATTAGCCGGGTGTCCTAATTGAATTTGCACTTGCCTGAGTGACCATCAGCACTCAGACTGCAGTCTCCCTGGGAATTTTCTTTCTGCAAAAGAATGAAACGTGTGGAAAGATTAAGATGGACACAACCGCTTGTTTAGATTGATGTGGCATTTGGAATTGGGATTAAATTTACAAGATGCTTGATAATTTTTCAATATACAACATCAAAATGTAAAGAAAATGTAGATTATAAACTAGGACTGGACTAAAAATACTTCAAATTATGTTATGTCGTATGGGTCCAAATCGCAAAGTAAAATTGTTTGGGTTGAAGTTAGAAGCCTAAACGCATTTTGCCGCACTATAGCGCCAATTACAGGCAAGTCGGTGTCTTCTTCTTCTTTCGGCAATAAACCCTTTATCATTATTCAGAGATCGCCACACCGCATATTATACTTGGCCAAGTGTTTCAAGCCCTGCCTGACACAACCCCCTCCTCTACCGGGCTTGGCCACACAGATTACGAGGACAATTTAGAACAGACAATTCACCTTAATTCATCTTTTTGGAATTTTGTTATTGAAGAAGATGCACATCAGCTGCATCTCCCCTTCAAGTTGGTGTCTTATGGTCGTGGCTCCCAACCCAAATAATAATAATAATAATAATAATAATAATAATAATACGCAAAAGCAATAAAGTTTCCAAGCATCCAAATACAATCCAAGTTTGGTGCATCTTCATGCACCAAACTTGGATGGTTGGTACAGCTACTCCGATTGACCTATAATTGGCCCTATAGTGCGCGAAAACGCGACAAAAAGGCTTTCCCCAAACTACACACATTTTTTTTGGACTCCAAATACGCAACTTTGCAATTTTAACTCATAAACTACGCCCACTTCGTTAAAAAAAACCCCCAAAAACAAAAAAACAACAACAACATTCACTAGCCCTAGGTTTTTTGGTAAAACCCCTCGTGCCTGGTATAAAAAAATCATCTGAGCATGTCCGTTAATAATTGTCAAAAACGTACTTTTCCATTCAGTCAGGCTGCAACATACTAATTAATCCATTCTAATTAATTCATCGTTCATAAAAAACAACAACTAATGAACTCTTCAATTCTACAGCTTCACACAAACATTCAGCATCAGTCCCTTAGAAGGACCCTAGATTGAAATTGGTGCTATTATATCTTTCGGGTAGTATATAACTATATTAATTATTATTATTATTATTATTATTTATTTTATTATTATTATGGGCGTTCAGTCAGCCTAGTGTTTCGTTTTTAGTCGAACTTTATGCTTTACAAATAATAGATGAAAAGCCCCTAAGCTTTTCCATGCGGTCAGATGGAGTCAGGGTGCCGCGATTGCGCGCTGCGCTCTGGGCCGCTGTGTTTTCGGAGCCCTTCCCTGTTCAAAGGCCGGCCAGTTGTTTCCTCTCCGGATATGTGGCGGGGCTCGATAAGGAAGCCACGGCTCCCGGGTGTTTCCGTCTTCAACAAACCCTGGTGAATTTTCTCTGGGTCCGCCAGGCCCCGCAGTGGAAAGCGATTAAGCAGAGACGCGCGGCGGTGTGGAGAGCGGGAGGGTCGCAGAGGGGGAAACACGCGCTTATTTAAACTCCCTCTCTCTCTTGTTTGTGAGACCCCGTCACTGAGCAGAGGGACGAGCACTGCGTCGGCTTTGTCGTCCATACTTTCCGTATTTCATTTAACTCTGGCCTTTTGGTTCAAAGACTAATGGGAATGGTTGCGCGCGCTGTAAATGGAACAGAAAGCACATATAGTGCGCGTCTGCGGGCGGAATTCTATTGTGCGCCTATAAATGTTTCTTATTATGTGTAAAAAATTGATCTGTAATGGACACAAAGCGAGCAGAGTGGAGGCATCCCCACAGCGATGCACTCCTAGGATCAAGGGGTATAATTCGCCAGAATGGGAAAAACTAATGATGGATCTGCTGTTTAAATTTACCGAAATACGACAGCGACATTTCACAAAGTAATAATTTTTATTATAAAAAAAGACTATGGATCTATGGAGACCCCTCCTCGCCATGGCGCAAATTGAAAAACTGAATTAAGCAGGCATAAACGCACTGAATGTATTAAATACAGGCAATTTTGTGTGCTTAGCTTTGATGCTGTTTTTAGGTGCATACATTTTGCTCCTGGCTACATAGAACCGTGATATTCATCACTTCAGCCTCTGCGAAACAGATCTTTATCATGCATCAATGTTTTCACAAGAGTGAGGCCTGGCAATATTTACTCTGCTTCATGATAAACCCAAAATGAGGGATATTAAAATTTAGTCACACAGCCTATTTCTTGTGATCCTAAATGAAAATGGGAACCGCTATAATAAAATGTCAATGCATCGCTTTTAATATATATATATGTATATGATGACACATTGAATTTGGTGTGTATGGTCAGTACGCATATTTAAATAATTTGTTTTAGAGTGTCAGCACTGCATGATAAAGATTAAAAAGACAGACATATTGCACACTCATAACCATGGGTCATTGTTGTGGTCTTCACAGTCGGCTGCCCGACGAGCCGGAACCTGCTGTGCAAACTGCCAGACCACTACGACCACGCTGTGGCGGCGCAATGGCAATGGAGACCCGGTGTGCAATGCCTGCGGCCTCTACTACAAGCTCCACAATGTAAGTTGTTAGACATGAATAACCAGTCTGTGAACAGCACTGCACATTTAACCAGCACGTGGCATTTGGTTCTATAGAAGAACTTTGCTTTTTTTTAAATATTAATATCTCTGCAGTAGGCTTAAAAAGTCAGCATTTTCCTTTATAAATTATAGCGACACACCCGAGGTGTAAAAATGTCCAGTAACACCAGATCGTAGAGATATGAGCTGCAGTTAAAAAAAGTGTTAGCTCTTGAGTTTCTAGTTAAAAGTGTCTTATTGGTAGCTGCAGAATGCAAGGAGACCGGGTGAGTACAGCATCATATATCTGTTATTATACAAAAACATATTGCTAGCAATAAAATAATCAACCTCACTGAGGCATTATTAATGAATACATAGGTGCCATTAAAAAAAACCTACTTAATAGAGACTTTGTCCACGATAGGTGGATAATATATGTGTGTATGTACGTATAATTCTACTAAACAACTGAGAACATGACCATTTTATTAATTAATTAATTAATTAATTAATTATAGATGATTGTCTTTTACACATATTAGATCGGATGATATGAATCATTGTCTAAATACAATAGAGCAATATTAAATACATATACATATCTTTAATCTACAGTATTTAGCAGACATTCATTCATTCATTATCTTCCGCTTATCCCTCTATGAGGGGCTTAGTGGGGTTCCACATGCCCTTCCAGGGGAGAACGTCTCGGGCTCTGGGCAGATACACCCAGGACAGGGTGCCACTCCATCGCTGGGAACACACTCACACAGCCACACACACTATACAGGGCAATTTAGAGTGTTTAATTTACCTGAAATTTGTGTAAGTTTTCAAGTTCTTCCTTTACATAATAATGACCTTTATCATAGAGAAGGAGGCTGGGATATATTGTTTAGATTTGACTTGAGCTCTAAATCATTTTAGGTGGATGGATTACAGTTCCAACAATGACACAGTATATCAGTTTAAAAATCTCAGCTTCATGACAAAAGTTGTTTGGGAGTTTAACGCCTTTTTTTATACAGTGTCACTGTCCCTATACATCGTACTACAATATTAACTTCTTTAAAGAAGCTTTATCCATTAAAGCAACACTAGAATACTATAACACTACAGTTAATTTAAATGAGTTGTATGTGGCTCATATACTGTCACCTTACACATTGTAATAATAGCTAAAACGTGATGTCTTTAAAGGATTTATATCCTCAGGCCGTTCAGAATGTTTGTTTAGGTTTGAATATGTTTGAAAAAAAGGCTGAGATGAACAATCTTATGGTAATTCGGTCAGTCCTTTAATCCAGACATGTGGAAGTGGTTCTGGCTTTAGCAGCAGTATTGTAATGAAAGTGGTTGCTGGCTATTATGTGCTTTTAATTCCTCATTTCTCCCTGTTCTTGAGAGTTGAACCGTATGTTTTGCATCTACTTTAGATTGATAAACACAAAAATGAACAGAAGTACCCAATGAGAAAGATTTAGCGGAAATGGGGTACGAGCCACCCTAAATTACCTCTTCAGTTAGATCAGGTTCTACGCGACTAAAACTACAGCATTCTGGGAACTAGAAGGGTATGTGTGTGTGTGTTGGGGGTGGGGGGTTGTGTGTTAAAAAACGAGTTTCATTAAACATTTTCAAAGTATTTATACAAAGCTACTGCTGACTGGCGGTGTCTTTTGGACATAATATTTAATGTAAGGTGCTGCTGTCCAGTCATATTGTGTGTAATGTTAGTGCCGTCCCACACACACAGACACACACACACATTAGCAAAATCAACATGACATGAAATAAGTGAGTAAGTTACAAGTGGGTTTCATTAGACGCTGCATACAATCGTCTGCGTGTAAAGGAGAAGCTGATGCGGTCAAGGGGGCGGACAGCCTCCATCGATTTAAACGACGGGAAGGAGACTATGGGGACGCAAAGCCGGCTTTTTCCTGTCAGAGAGAAGCCGCTGACCGTTTCTAGCTTTTGATTAATCCCGCTTTGTTTCAATGGGAGGCGTTACTCCCCGGAGGGAGCTGTGTATGGGACCACCATTCACCCACATAGCGTCTGTTAAACCAATTCAGGGCTGTCTGAAAGTTTGTCCCTTTTTTATGTTAAGCTTGGCTTCTATTAGGTGCTTTAATCCTGCGAATAAATAATTTCTCGCCTAATCAGACAAGCGGACCAAAGATGCTGGGCCTCTCGCTGAACGGCCTTCTTTTAAATGACTGTATTTCTTATCACTCTTGACATTCGGTCTTTAAAATCCCAGTGTCTAGGTCCTATTATCATTTTAATATATACATATATCTAAATGTAAATCATACATATATCTAGTATATCTATATTATATTTATTCAACTGAACTATTTATCTTCTGATGACGTATTGCGTGTTAAACTTGTGTACTTGAGGTCTTCCAAGGTTGAGGTTTCCGTAAATCGTCTTTTTTTGTCTATTTTCACGTAATTTACCTGGAATTTTTATTCGTTACCCTACTAATCCCTCTCGCTTTCTTTCTTCTCTTTAAGGTCAACAGGCCACTGACTATGAAAAAGGAGGGCATCCAGACACGCAACCGCAAGATGTCCAGCAAGTCCAAGCGCAGCAAACGGCCGATCGACGGGTTCGAGGAGCTTTCGAAATGCGTCCATGATAAAACATTGTCTTTCAGTGCAGCGGGTGCCATGGCGGCCCACATGCCCCACATGGGGCACTTGCCTCCTTTTACCCACTCGGGGCACATGCTGCCCACGCCGACTCCCATCCACCCCTCATTTACTCACCCTCACCACTCGGGTCGCTCGCCGGTCTGGGCCGAACCTCTCTAAAGGACACGTCATCCCAAACGCCTTGCTCTCTGGCCGCTGATCCCACGGTGATCAAGGCTGGAGCGTGGAGAGAACGCTTTGCTTGTTTAAATTGCCTCCTGTTTCAACTTTTAGACATGAGAGCACTGAGTGAGACGAATGAGGTCGATTGATGCTTGTAGCCTTCCCTCCTTTTGTACTCGCTCACTTTGGTACTGCCTGAAAACAGAAACATGTTTGATAGCCGATCGGTGAACAGTGTACAGGTGTGTGTCGAGGCTTTTCGTGCTGACACTGCAGCCCGCAGACTCTAAAGGACTCTAAAGCAGAGATGGAAAAAGAGTTAAAGATCGAGGAAAAAGCAACGGCGAAAGACATATTTTTTTGCTCCTCACACAGGGAACATTCACATTATGGACACTGATGCCTCTTAATGCGCCCTACGGACTTGAGTAGCGAGCAAACAGATGTTTATAAAGCTTGATTGTTATCATTATTGTTAAAATTGTTATTATGATAATTTATTTTAACACTTTATTTCTTTTTCGGGGTCGTCCTCCAAAACCACGTTTACTGTCAAAAAATATTATTAATTATTATGAGAAAAAGGAAATGACAAAATTAACCAAAAAAAAAAAGGACACTGACTTTATCTTAGCCAAGGTGTTATTGCTCAACTGTAAGTTTCTATCATTTTCCAATACCCAAATAAAGGAAATAAAGTTTTAATAACTAATCTTTGCTCTGTTTAATGTGTTACGTTAAATAAAAGTCAGGTTGCTATTTTAGGGGCGGCACGGTGGCTTCGTGGTTAGCACGTTCTCCTCTCAGCCCTGGGGATTACGGGTTACCATGTCCTCCCCGCATCCGTGTGGGTTTCCACCAGGTTTTCCGGTTACCTCCCACAGTCCAAAAACATGGATTCCTGGTAAACCGAAAGCTCCAAATTTTTCTGTTTAGTGTGTGGATGTGTGAGTCAGAGTGTACCCAGCGATGGATTGGTGCCCTGTCCTGGGTGTATCTGCCCAGCGCCCGAGACAGTCTCTCCTGGATGGGTATGGGGAACCCCACACGATCCTAGTAGAGGAATAAGTGGAAGATAATGGATGAATGTTGCCATTTTATAAATAGATCCTGGACCTTCGTGTGTCAGCAGAAAAAATGAAGCAGCATTTTTCAATGAAGTCACTCAGCGATTTGCTTATTTGGCACGATAATTTTTATCAATATCCGTCTTGATTAAGGTTTTCGGGAAGCAAAGCGGGATGTCACAGAAGCTTCACGTAGCTGTGTCATCCCCTCCACTCTACCTGCGCACCAATCGCTATACACCAAGAACCTCCCAACGCCCTCTTCATTCTACCCGTGTGCCAATCGCTAAAGAGATGACACACACCAAGCTCCTAATATTATAGATAATAATTCAGGCATTCAGGTATGAGCTTTCAATCTTTTCTGTGTCTTCTAAATTCTTACATTAGCACAAAAAAACTCACAGATTTATAAAAAAAATAAGTGAAAAAGTTCTAGAACCCTAAAATGACACCACCGATGTAAATACCTAAAGGATTTACCTCCAACACAGTACTCATTATCCAAAATCCTCTCTATATTCAACCTATATCTATATTAAATGTGTTCATTATATAGTACAAGAACAATTGCAGATATTGTATAAAATTTTCATAGGTGGCTGTTTGGTGGTACAACGGTTCTGCCTCACAGCAACAAGGTCCCAATTTCCCATTTTGTTAAACACTGGTCGGCATAAAGTCTGCATGTCCTCCTTGTGTCTCCATGAGCCTGACAACCAAATAGGTCTAATTCTCACTCCATTTTATTCAGCACTGCTAAATGGTGCAACGACCTTTCCAACAACATCCGTTAGGCTGATTCACTCAACATTTTCAAGAAACTTCTCAAAACACAATTCTTCTACAGAAACTTGCTATAAAAAACAAAAACGAAACAAAAACTTGTGTTATCTCATTTGTAAGTTTCTTTGGATAAAAGCGTCTGCTAAATGACTAAATGTAATGTATGTAATGTAAATGTGAGACATTAAATAGTTCTTTATTTCAATCTATTTGAAATAAACCAGGTTTAGCCTACAGAACAAACACGTCATGATTTCTGTAACACATAAAAGATTGTCCTTTCAAAAGTTTCTTAATTGGTCTCTGGAAAACAGTTTCCTTTATTCCTTTATTCCATATTAAATTAGATATTTCTCAAAGCTTTTTAGACATTTTAATAAATAAAAGCTACCATGGGAGTGGTAGCTCTGTGGTTAGGGTGTTGGACTAGCAATCAGAAGGTTATGGGTTCAAATCCCAGGTCCAACTGAAGGTACCATTGTGTGTCCTTGAGCAAGACCCTTAACCCTCATTGCTCCAGGGTTCTGTATTAACCCTGTGTTCTGACTCCAACCAAGTTGGGATACTTGTAAGTCGCTTCGGATAAAAGCATCTGCCAAATAACTAAATGTAGATAAGCAAATGCACTTTTAACGATAATGGACCGCAATGTCTTCACCGACACCTGCCCCCGCTTTTCAGACAGATGAAGGGTCAGGATAATGATACAGAAGTCTGTCTACACAGGAACACAGACTTTTGAAATTGTTTAATACTATTTTCTTATCTTATAGTATGTCATTCAGTCATTACACAATGCTTTGTATCAGATATAAGATAAAGGCTCGAGTCATTTCAAAATTTACCATCTTAAATCATTCTTGTTTTTAAACATGTCCTGCTCTACAAGTAAAAAAAATCAGGGCTCTGTAGCGGCGTGATAGGCTAATGATTTGTTATCCTGTCATATACTATGATATTTCTTTATTAGTACCGAATCGATGCAGGCTTGGGAAATGTAATATTAAGATGCATAATTTGTCCATCCATCCATTATCTTCCACTTTTTCCTCTACTGGGATCTTGGGAGCTGGGCAGATACACCCAGGACTGGGCGCCAATCCATCGCTGGGCACACACTCACTCACACATTCACACACACAAACTATATGGGGCAATTTAGAGCATTCAATTAACCTGGAATCCATGTTTTTGAACTGTGGGAGGAAACCGGAGAACCTGAAGGAAACCCACACGGACACAGGGAGGACATGGAAACCCCACCCAGATTGGGATTCGAACCAGGAATCCCCAGCGCTGAGAGGCAAACGTGCTCTCCACTACGCCACTGTGCAGCCCAAGAGGCTTAATATCTTTAATATTTGAATCCGAGTTCCATAGAGTTCCCTCACAACTATAGGCTCTTGAATATGTTCTCCATGAGGGTTTCTCTCCACTTGACCAGTCCAGCTTTATTTACACGTGTTGTACTGGAGCGAGCCAGAAGAGTGAGAGGAAGGACAATGAGTATGTAAAGTGCATGAGTAAGAGAGCAAAAGAGAGAGAGAAAGGAAGGAAAGGCAATCAGGCTAGCCGTGAGCAAACACGTGGGGGGCAGTTCGGCGCTCTCCCCTCTCCCAGATGTGCTTGCAGCTGAGGCTGCAGGAAACAGCCCTTAACTGGCACTCATTTAGAGAGCATTTAAGCCAAGGGAACCAGCAAAGTACTGCCCAGGCCAGAGGCTAATCATAGAAGCAGAGTGGAGTAGAAGCAGGGCCAGATGGAGGTCAGTGCTGCCAGAATTGTCATCGCACAGACTTACCCAAAAACATTCATAGACCACAAGCAAGGCCTTCCAAATGTTTGTGCCAGAACCACAGCTGAGGATTACTGGCACTTGCTCTTGGCTTTTGGAATGGTTTACCAAAAGCACTGTGTCATAGGTTTGGCAGGTTTTTTGCCACACAAAGGCCATATGGTCCCGAGGTTCTTGTTTAAACCAAAAGGTGACGAACAGCAGGTTACCAATGGTCCCACTGAAAATGCCAACATGGATGCTGAGCATGTTAAGGAGTCACCACATTGTTTAGTGCAAGAAGAATTGTAATGTGCAAAGCACTCAGCTATGAGGAAGCAAAGGAACCACATGCAGATGTAGTGGTTTGGACTTCTGACTGAATGTCTGATTATACTGATGAGAGACAGAGAGAGAGAAAACGAGAGAGATATATCAAGTAGTGATGGCTAGATAACTTACAAGTTTTTTTCTAATATACAGTGGAATTGCATTGTAGCTCGCTTGGATCTGATTGTTGACAAGACCTGGATACAGTTGCCCAGGCAACAGCCCTTTTGCCATCCTTTGTTGAGTTGCCCCTTGTGGTAAAAAAAAATAAAAGAAATACTTTTGGATGAGGGTTGCCACTGTGATTCAGAGGTCAGCCCGAAATGTAGACTTCACTGACTGCGTTTTGCTCAAGGACTATTTTTCTAAGATTATTATTAAAAACCTTTTTATTCTAAAAAGAAATGCCACATCTTTTCCCCCCCAAAATATTCCAAATAGTCATTCATCCACTTATTTCTTTATGAGGGTTGCGTGGGGGTGGGGTTCCCCCATGCCCATCCAGGGAAGAACGGGCGCTGGGCAGATACACCCAAGACAGGGTGCCAATCCATCCCTGGGTACACACTCACTTACACAGTCACACACACACATACACAGCCATTTAGATCATTTAATTTACCTTCATGTTTTTGGAATGTGGGAGGAAACCAGAGAACGCGGAGGAAACCCACGCAGACACGGGGAGAACATGCAAAGTCCACCCAGAGATTCGACCCGGGAATCCCCAGCGCTGAGAGGCGAACGCGCTAACCACTAAGCCACCGCCCCTTATTCCAAATATTATTTTTTTAAAATATTTTATTTTATAAAGTGTTCAACAAATATAATAATAATAATAAAAAAAACATGTAGGAAGAAAAGACAAATACTTAAATGATTAAAAATACATACATCCAATATGGGTCTCCAGGTTTGATTAGAAGACTTTTGTGTACCCTGCCGCGACCACGTTTGCTCCATTAGCACAAAGTTGAACATCTCAGATAGCCAGTGTTTGAATTCAGGAGCATGAGGCAATTTCAAATTTAGAAAAATAATTTTTTGGCCACAACCATACCATTTACATCTTATAACCCTTATATGAGATCATCATTGTGTCGAAGTCCTGAAATATTGGGCGAGCTGGAGTTTGACAAATTACAAACGGTTAAATACAAAGTAGGTAAAGCAAGAAAATGAGCAGAGGGCAGAAATATGTGCAAAGGGCTCACTTGATTTCACCTGACAAAATGAAGCATCTCCCGAAAGTATGACCAGAGAGGAATTTAGTGAACAATTTCACCAGAAACATTTCTTTTGTTAGACCGCCATTTAAAAAAAAAATCATTTTATAGACGATTCCACGTTTGCGACGGAGACAGGAGCATGGAGCATCTGTATCTCTATCTATCACCCAGATTTTAAAGACTTCCTCAGTGGATCACACACAAGCTGTTCATCGGTTTTGAATTCTTCTTTAACCCCCTCATACGAGAGACAGTGTGGCGGGCTCGGAGGAGACACTTGTATGACTATAACATCCTTTGTTTCCTTGTTTAATGTTTGTTAGTTATGCCACTGGGTTTTTCTCATTCTGTTTGTATTCATGTGTGTCTGAGCTGCTGCTGCATGTGTGTGTGTGTGTGTGTGTGTGTGTATGTGTGTGTGTGTGTGTGTGTGTGTGTGTTGTTCCCGTTGGCAGGACTCCCAGAGCATGAAATGTCCACCGGACTCAAGTGAGGCCCCTCCGAAGGGAAAGAGCTGTCTTCCCCAGAATAATAGAACGATCGGGCTGCATCTGAAAGACGGCAGAGGGAGAAAGAGCTGCTTTATTCGCTGCTGAAGACGAGCCACCGTGACGCTCTCGCTTTGTGCCGGCCGTCTATTTAGTTTGTCTATTTGTCCATGTCTTTTTGAAATTTCTGTATGCCTTTGATTATCCAGACCTTGTCAAGACACAGGGACAAAAAAAATAGCTAGGAGACTTGCATTCCTGACCCGTAACACTCCGTTACCTCCCTAATGAAGAGGCTAAATCATGACTAATAATATGAAGCTCTGCTCTTTTAACGGCTGTAATATAATGCAGGGAAACTAGTGATCAGTGCTTGAGGAGCAGCATGGTCGCTTCATGTCTTCTTCTTCTTCTTCTTCTCCTCTGTCAGAGCTTTATTACAGCCATTATCCAGACGAGACTCCTACTCTTCTTCTGCTTCATCTCCTTTTTCTTCCTCTTCACCCTTAGCCTCCTACGCACATGCCCTTACCTCTCATCATTTCATCCGCTCCCTCTTCCTGAATCTCCCTTCATCTCCCTGTGTTCTCTCTCTCTCTCCGTCTCTCTCCGTCTCTCTCTCTCATCTCATGTATTTGTTTATGTATGAAATTGAATTAACCGAATCAAAAGCTATACGCCGCTCGTCCACACACAGAGTCGAGTTATGGCGCTGGAGATGAAAGATAAAAGCTGAGGAAAGTGCGGTTCAGCCGCAGGTCTCTCCCGACGCCAGGGGTCACACGACTGACCTTGGACAGAGCGGATTTAAGACAACATGCCCTCCTTTCTTTCAATATATATCTTTCCCCTGTCTCTGCTTTTCTCTTTCAAACTCCCCCGTGAAAAAAAAATAAGGATATGTTTCCTTACTGTTAAGGGATGTCCCCTTACAGCAAGAAGGACCCAGGTTTGATCCTTTGGTGCGAAGACCTGGGAAAATTCTGTGTGGAGTTTGACCATGTTTGGAAAGTATCCATGTAGCATGTTATGAAAGCGGTTAATTGTATTTTTACTAAATAAGAACAACGATAAACAGAGAGAGAGAGAGAGAGAGAGAGAGAGGGAGAGAGAGAGAGAGAGGGAGAGAGAGTAGATGCTGGACACATTACAGACAACACTTGGCTTTTTCGGGTTTTTGAGAGACTTAGCAGCTTGAGAAAGACAGATACACACACGCACACACACACACACACACACAGTTGTGTCATGATGTACTGGTAAGGACCCACTAGTGATATGATTATCGATGCAGCTAACTCATGCTAACCCTAGCCTTAACGTTGTGTTAGAACTACAAAGAAAACTATTCCTTATCGAGACCAAAACAAAACATGCTCAGAATTTGCTCAGAAATATCATCCATGTCTGTCCTTGTGGGTACACAGGGTCCTCACAAAGATATCAAAATGCACACACACACACACATACACACACCGCAGTAATGTGAAGAATTAACTAGGTATTATTAGCCAAAGTTCCTCTTTTCAGGGGCCACCGAAATTCATAGAAACACAGTCCCTTGGTAGTGAAATGCCAGGCAAGGGGAGGAGTAAGACAGACGCTGCTCAGTCGCTTGAGAACATTGTGTAGGAGGTCACACATTATACAGGTACAGAATATGTTCCTTCCTCTCTCTCTCTCTCTCTCTCTCTCTCTTCACTCCCAGCTGCATCTGCATCACCCAATCCTTTCCTTAAGTGCTTCACTTAGAGCAAAAGAGGAAACCAATTACTCCCATCTTGAACTTTTCTAACACTAGCCAAGGGACTGGGGCAAGGTCATGAGAACACCAGCACCACTTCTCCTAACGTCCCTCCTCACTCTTATTCCTCACAGTTTCCTGACCTTCTGTAGTGCTATTGTTTTAAACGGCCAGTGAAGTAAATGCTGGCCATGGTACAGCCCAGACGGAGACTAGCGTGAGTTGTGTGGGCTCAAGGGCGCTGGAAATGTACCTCTGTAAACACCGGGATATTGTTCTTAGCCGAGGGCTTAAATTAAACAAGCTCGTAATGACCTTCAATTGACCAAACGCTGAGTTTGTTACGCAGCTTACAGTGCTATTCTAGAACGCTCTACACAGCTTGGTCGAATGGTGTTGATTACTTAACAGTGGGTCCAACATGACCGGAGCAAATGTTATATTAATACAACACAAGTCAGGAAGATGTTATGTATATATTATATATTACTGTTATATCATTACTGTTATATATTATTGTTAGTTATAGAACCATGTATTAG
>JAOUQT010000001.1:3250193-3262277 GCA_025769995.1 Xyliphius kryptos | reverse complement strand
AGAGAAAAGGGGTGTGGTCACCACCTGCAGAAGCTCTCCTTTATAGGGGGGTCTTGCTAAGTGCCTCTCATTTCTACTTGTTGTCTGTTGTGCCCAGCAATAGGTTGGCACCCTGTCCCAACCTATCTGCCCAGCGCCCGAGATGTTCTCCCCTGGATGGGCATGGGGAACCCTAGTAGAGCAATCGGTGGAAGATCATAGATGGATGAACTTCAAAGCCTTTACTCATTTAAGAACAATTGCCTTGCAGGTCATTATCAAGTTCTCCACAGTAGCGTAGCACGGGTTTTCCGCTAGTGGTGTTCTAATCAGTAAAAAACTAATTTACACTGAAACTACAAGAACAAACAGGACTGTTAGAACTCCCACAGCAGAGATAAAAGTTGTGGTAGTAAAAAAAATCTCGATTTAAGCCCAACTTTTTTTTCTTTTTTTTTTTTTTCTTCAAATAAAATAAACATGGGTCCTTATGAGGATATGGCGTAGTGGTTAGCACACCCACTTCTCAGCGCTAGGGATCCAGGTTCGAGCTGTGTGAGTTTTCATGTCCTCCCCGTGTCTATGTGGGTTTTCTCCGGGTTCTTCAGTTTCCTCCCACAGTCCAAAAACATGGGTTCAAGGTGAATTGGCTGCTTTAGGTTGATATTATCCATGTAAGTGTGTGCCCAGTGATGGATTGGCGCCCTGTCCTGGGTGTAGCTGCCAAGCGCCCGAACTGTTCTTTCTTGGACGGGCTCCTAGTGGAAGATAAAGGGGGAGATCATGAGATTAGATGAAGGTAAACATTTTCTAAAACCCCTTGTATTTATTATTTAACTAGTCAACATTTTATATAAAGTCGGTTCAATACGAATATATAAATATAAAATGTTATATTCACATTATAATCCATCAGCCGCACGGAATAGGACCGACACACTGGGTGCGGTTGTTGGACTGGCAATCGGAACGTTGGTGGTTCAACGTTACCAGTTAGCAATGTGGGTCCTTGAGCACCACCCTTAACCCTCATTGCTCCAGAGATGCTGTAGAGTTGTCCGGTCCATGGCTGACCCTGCGCTCTGTCCCTGGCCATCACACTGAAGGAGTTGTTAGTTTGTGTAAACGCATCTGCAGAAGTAATCTAATGTAATTACCGTTGTACTCTTCTGCAGGTCGGTCAGAGTACAGATTATTCCGGTACACTCCTTTTACATGGTGGTTCCATCACGCCCAACATCGTTTTGATGTCTCTTTCCATTCCACCCCGCTCTCATATCTCTAAGACTTGCATATCGTTCTCCTCATTTCCACCGTTTCTTTTTGGGCTCCACATATTCGTCCCTAATTAAACCGGCGAGTTAAGTATTTCAGCAGCAGAACTACTTATCAGCTCATCTGTGTAATAAGATCTTTGGGCGGCTTCTAGATTTCAAACGTATTTTCATACTTTCAATTCATGCCATGTGCGCCACCATTCATTAGTGTGTAGACACGAGTCTACACCGTGTGTGTTTGAGTATTTGACAGAATGAAAGCCGGTGATGTATCAATTAATTTCCTGACTGAACACGGTTGGCTTAATTAGCTCTGACACGCACCAAAATAGAAAAGAACATTGTGTGCAAAACGGACTTCAGCAAAATGGATCCTCTAATCGTAAAATGGATGATGGGTGGGCCTCTGCATGTCACTCCTCCTCCATAAGTTCCTTTTCTCATTCTCTCACACTGTCTCGCTCCACTAATTTATCAGAGACAATATAAAACTGGCCCATTTTTACCCGCCATTCTTCAAAAGGTGGACTTTCTGCAAAGCTCTACGTCGCCGTCCTGAGTTCTCCTCAAACGATCCCATCAGGTTCTATTATTTAACACAGACAACCTCATTGGGTTTCACACGCCGCCGTCTGCTTACAATAAACCAGCAGCTCTGTGAAAAATAATAAAACACACGGCCGTGGTGCGGAACATGGTTTTTGACGCCGCAGATGCCTTTGAGTCAGCTGTGTACACAGTTTAATCAAATTGTCAGCTGAGCAGGTCAGTGATGGATACCTTTTTTTGTCGCCACAAAGCAACGGCAAATAAAAGAGCTGATCGTATATCAATAAAGAAAAAAACGAGAGCACACTCTACATATCTCTGTCAAGACGTTTTCTCTCCTCCCTCCATCTAATGAAAGGAGGAATGAAAGGAGTGAGAGATGTCAATGTGGCCTCCCAACACAGACGATGAGCAGAATCCCATCTATAAAAAAAGACTTTTCTTTGCCTCCCCTCTGAGGATAAGCGAGAGAGAGAGAGAGAGAGAGAGAGAGAGAGAGGAGAGTTGAATAATAATAACAGCATTTCCACCCTCAATAAATCCACATTGTAAGGCGTTCAGGAACTAGACACAGGTTCAACCTGGAACTGGGTGCAACAGAACTCTACTGCCTCCCAATGGTCACGCTTTACAGTTTTACAGGCTTCAGGGAGAGAAGTGAGATGAGAGAACAAATCCAGTCCAGGTTTTTTAAATGGTAGAGATATCCATGCAATAATAGTGATCAACTTCATATGGTCTCATGTCCACCTTAAAAAATGAATTTATTTTTATTTGTGGTCAAGGACCCACATTGGTAACTTGAGTGGCCCTGGGATTTGAACCTACAACCTCTAGATTGTTAGCCCAAACACCCTAACTACTGAGCTGAACCACACACACAAAATCATCGTGTTGGTTCAGAAAATGTATTTGGTCTCATGTCCACCTTAAAAAAATGAATTCATTTTTATTTGTGAGTCTGTCCGACCAAATACATTTTCTTAATCAACACCATGATTTTTGTGTGCGTGTGTGCGTGTGTGTGTGTGTGTGTTGTTCAGCTCAGTAGTTAGGGTATTTGGGCTACAATCTCAGGGTTGTGGGTTCAAATCCCACCTCCACTCAAGTTACCAATGTGGTTCCTTGAGCAAGACCCTCAACCCTCATTGCGCCAGGGGTTCTGTATGTAACCCTTCGTTCTGACCCCAACTATTACATGGCATACTTGTAAGTCGCTTCGGATAAAAGCATCTGCTAAATGACCAATTGAAGATGTAAATTACACCCGCTGTGTGCGGATCAGTGGGTTTGGAAGATAAACATGCGGTGATCTTTGTTCATTTTTTTACATTTAGTTCAGGTTTATGGTACGTACAGCTTTACGAGCCTGGACCCCTAAACAGTAAGCTGAAGCAACAGTGGCAAAGAAAACTCCGTTATGTTGTTTATTAAGGAAGATGCCTTGTAAGGACCAAGGCTTTCGTTGGTTGGAAGCATCAACAGTGGAGTATTTGTCATTGGACGACCCACAGTGTAGCATAATCAATCCCTTCCCCAGTATGATGTAGTAATTGTTGCGCGGACTGTATAATTATAACTAAAAACAACAGGTCGTATGTCTCTGAAGGTGTCCCAATGTTGGAAAACAAAGGTCACAGCCATGTTGCGAAGTTCGAGACCAATTGTTTTGTTGATTAAATTTTTCTAAAAAAGGGAAAAAGGGAGTGGGGCTGTGTCGTGCGTATTCCATGGTTGGCAGGGAAAAAGTGGGTGGGGCTCTGTTAGGCGTATCCTATGGTTTGGAGGGAAAAAGAGGGGTGGGGCTCCATTGTGCATATCCAATTGTTGGCAGGGAAAGTCTTGGGGCTCCATTGTGTGTCCAATGGTTCGGCAGGGAAAAGGGAGAGTGGGGCTCTATTGTGCGTATTCCATGATTGCTGCTGGGAAATTGGGTGTGGTTTCATTGTGCGTATCCAATGGTTGGCAGAGAAAGTAGGTGGAGCTCCACTGTGCGTATCCCATGGTTGGCAGGGAAGGTCAGTGGGGTTTCATTATGCGTATCCCATGGTTGGCCGGGAAAGTGGGTGGGGTTTTATTGTGCGTATCCCATGGTTGGCCGGGAAAGTGGGTGGGGTTTCATTGTGCGTATCCCATGGTTGGCCGGGAAAGTGGGTGGGGTTTCATTGTGTGTGTGTCCAATAGTTGGCAGGGGAAGTGGGTGGGGTTTCATGTTGTGTGTTCAATGTTTGGCAGGAAAAGTGGGTGGGGTTTTATTGTGCGTATCCCATGGTTGGCCGGGAAAGTGTAGGGGCTCCATCGTGCGTATCCAATGGTTCGCAGGAAAAGTGGGTGGCGCTTCATTGTGCGTATCCCTTTAATTTTTTTTTTCTCCAACCTCTCAGTAAGTTATGAGTTTTGATTGGTTTGACAAGTCAATCAAATCCTCATGTCTATATAGTGTAGTATTGTCTATGCAGTTTATTTTCTGGTTCTTTTTTTTTTTGTTTTTAAATCACTTAATGGTCTCGCCCCGCCTAATCTATCTGAGCTTCTCCATCTGCATGTTCCCGCACGGCGCCTCAGATCAGCTGCGCCAGGAGGTACCGCAGTCCCGGCTCGTGCTCCCCACCCCCTATGTAATAGACCAGCCTCTTCACAGTCCACGCTTAAAATTATCCTTAAAACCAATTTTTATTTCCTGGCTTTTGTTGTTTTTAAAGTGCTTTCTAAAAATTGTATGTATGTAGTAATAAAGCGAGCCACACGGTCATGTCCAGCAGGTCACATGGGGATCACCGCTGTTTATTTCGGAGGATGTGATTCCACACTGAGCCCTTTAAACTGTGAGACATTAGTCATATGAAGCCATCAGTCAGATCAAAGACCTGAAATGTGTGACTCCTCAACTAGAAATCCACCCTCAACTACTGACCCCTGTCATTAGCACAAATGTCACTTGGTATGATGATGTCATAGGTTTTAGTCCTACCTTCCAATTCACACATCTGCCTTAATAAAGAGGAGTTGTGTAGTTGGGGTTCTTATCGGAATGACTGATCTGAGACCTGTCTCATTGATTATAAGTGAAGTTAGAGTGCAGTCATTGTTCAGGGATCTGGACGTCACGGATCCACAACGCCAAGAGGAACGTCCAATGTGTGAATTTATTACGTATTGTAGTCAGGATTTTTTTCTTTCTGTCTGTTTTCCATTTTGTTTCCCAACATTAGAGGTGATTAACTTTAAACCCGGAGCCCATAAACGAATACAACTTTACATCCCTCCCTCACTGTGCCTGGTAAATATACATGCACGTACACAACCGCACACATTACAGCGATAAGCGCATCGTAAACAGTTCGACCACGACGGAAGGAACGGCCGCAAAGAGCACGTTGGAGAGGAAAGCGAAAAAGAAGAAAGGCGATGAGGAAGTGAGGAATTGTTTGGGAAGGAGTGGGGGGGGGGGGGGGGGTTGATTTAATGTGAGCAATTTGAACATTACACAGTGAGTGGGAGAGGGAACGAGGGAACGTAAAGCTGCAAAGAGGAGAGGAAACTTCAAAATGTTCTTTGAGGAGAATGAGATCACAGGCTGCAATTATATAATTCTTGTCAAGTGATGGCAGCGATAGCCTGAGAGGAATGTGTGCAGCGGCCGCCATCATCATAAACCCCCACAACAAGTTTCGGAGGTTGTCCAGAGGTCGAGCGCTAAAAAAGGAGCGAGGAATCATGGGAGATGAATGTAAACCTTAAATCAACACTTCATCATGTGCTGTCATATTCGCTCGTCCCATTGATCCTCGCCATGTTGCTCTGGGAAAAGCAGGAAGGAAGGACCGAGACCTACGTTTTAGACGTACAGGGTGTGTGCTGTGGGTCAGTTCATATTCTCAAAGGTTCGAATAAGATTCTAAAGGTAATACAACTGGAAAATGAGTACATGCTTATGTTAACCATTTAAAGCATTTCTACGGTCTGCAGGAGACGCCGCTGCAGCCACGAGGTTCGACATTTAACCTATTTTTCATAAGTGAGGTAAACGGTCCTCGGCCCAAATAGACAACAGAGAGATTCATTTTTCCCAGGCGTTTCGGTGACGACGCTACATCCTTTATTCACTCATTTTTTAAAGCTGCTTATCTTGAATAAGGTTGCTCTAAAACCCGGATGGGTGGCACCGGGGCTTAGTGGTCAGCACGTTCTCCTCTAAGCGCTGGGGATTCTCGGTTCGGATCTTGGTGGAGTTTCCATGTCCTCCCTGTGTCTGCATGGGTTTCCTCCGGGTTCTCCGGTTTCCTCCCACAGTTCAAAAACATGGCTTTAAGGTAAAATTGAATGCTCTAAATTTCCCTGTATAGTGTGTGTGTGTGACTGTGTGAGTGTGTACCCAGCGACGGATTGGTGCCCCGACCTGGGTGTATCTGACCAGCACCCAGGATGTTCTCCCCTGGATGGGTATGGGGACCCCATGACCCTCATAAAGGAATTAATGGAAGATAATGAATGAATGAATAAAACCCGGATATGTTGTCGGTCCGTGTGGCACAGTAGCTTAGTGGTCAGCATGTTCGTCTCTAAACACTGAGGGTTCCTCGTTTGAATCCCAATCTCTGTGGAATTTCCATGTTCTCCTCGTGTCTGTGTGGGTTTCCACCGGGTTCTCCGGTGTCCTCCCACAGTCCAGAAACATGGCTTCAATGTAAAATTGAATGCTCTAAATTGCCCTGTATAGTGTGTTGGATGTGTGTGTGTGTACCCAGCGATGGCTTGGTGTCCTGTCCTGGGTGTATCTGACCAGAACCCAGGATGTTCTCCCCTGGATGGGCATGATGAAGCTCCCCCACGACTTTAGTAGAGGAATAAGCAGAAGATGATGAATGTATGAATAAAACTCGGATATGTTGTCAGCCGGGCGGCAAACTGGCTTTGTGAGTTAGTGAGTTAGTGTGTGTGTTTCACTGCACGGATGGGTTTAATGTGAAGGACGAATTCCTGTGTGTAAGCATTGTAGGCCAAATAGATCACTTTCTCCAAAACCATGGACTCGAGGTAAATTGGCTGCAATCTGGGTTTCCATGTTCTCCCCGCGGCTTACCTACATTTACATTTGGTCATTTAGCAGACGTTTTTATCCGGTCAGAAAACAGGGTCAGTCATACAGCAGCCCTGGAGCAATGAGGGTTAAGGGTCTTGCTCAAGGGCCCACATTTGGTAACTTGAGTGGACCTGGAATTTGAACTCACAACCTTCAGATAGATATCCCTACACCTTACCCACTGAGCTACCACACCCTATGCTTCCCACCGGGCTCTTCGGTTTCCTTTCATAGTCCAAAAACATGGATTCAAGGTGCATTGGCTGCTTAAACACACACACACACACACACACACACACACACACACACAAATATAGTGTGTGTCCACCAATAAATTTAGCCTGGTCCTGATTGTATCTGCCTGCCCAGCATGGGAAAGTTCTTGACTTTAGCAGATACATTAACTTCTACAAAACCAAACCATGGCTCAAAATCAGCCATGAATTCTAAGCTAATTATCTTTAAAAATAAAAAATATTTATTTATTTTTTGCAATAGTGCAGGTTTGAAAGCACCTGACTCCAATCCCCCACTGTGCATTAAACATATTTAAGCTGTCTTACTCATGACCTTGGCACTGGGTCACCGCATGTGGTCACGGTTCTGACCGCAGTGCATTGGTGCACGCCGTCTCGTACTATGGGGTCTGGTGGTTGAGGCCGCTTAAGGCCGGCCTCCCTGCGATGACGACGAGGTGATCTGTAAATCACGCAGGCCTACGTCGAAACTCTTTAAAAGCCTTAACCTTGTTCTAAACATTCTGCTATTCATTATTTTCCTATTCGCTTACGGTTAGGGGCGCATGCCTTCTGTGGCGTGTTCATGGTTGCAGAAAGCGTCCTGCGGTGTGTTTTGGTTGTGGGTGTCCACACGGTGAATGATTTATAGTTTAGTGGCTCGTTAACCTACTAGTTGTGTGTATTTTGCACTATTTAGTAGTGATAGTAATAATTAGTGATTCTTTCCAGCACTTTACTTCCTCTTCTCTCTTTCTAACCCTCGCTTTTTTTTTCTTTCTCTCTTTCGGCTTTACGCTGAAGAGAGTGCAGATAGGCATCTATGTTGGAGTCAGCCTGTGTTTCTGTAGACAAAGTGCCTCCAAGAACCACAGACTCCCTGGGAACTTTGCAAGACCCAACCCCCACTTTACCTCAATCCCCTTGCCCGTAATACACTGCTTTACCCAGCAATGTCGCCCCTCTGCCAGTTTGCCTTCCTGCCCGCCACCCATGCCTGGGGCACGAGCTGCAAGACAGGCCGCAATACGACCACGGTAAATGCTTTAATGCCTCGTTTTAACGCTGCATAGCTCAGTGACTTCGCCTGACTGCCCTTATCTGCTAACAATGCTAATGCTAATGAATTAAGCTCTTTGGGAGAATAAATGGGTGCAGTGGAGCAGACTGGGAACCGCTAACAAGTCCTATATGTGAGGTGCTTAAGTCCGAGTTCTAGTCTAGTGCATGTTGCAGCAAAAAGGAGGCATTTGCATGAAATTCTGTATTTAACTTAAATATTCCAACCAACAGAGAACACGTTACGCACACTTTGGTTGTTACTCATTGAATTTAATTAGACTCGCGCAAATAACCAGTATGAGCGCTGGTAAATGGGAAATGTTAATTTTTATGATTTTAAAAATTCATTTATTGATATTTAATCATATTATTAATAATTAAAGACACAAATATTAGGGAAAATAATTCAATCTAACGTATCTGTTTGTGTCGAAATGATATGAAGGATTAGTTAAAAGCCACGTTCATGTTAGTAATCCATTCTGACGTTCTGGCGTGCTGTACATTTGGGGAATCGTTAAAATCTCCATATACATGCATGACCGTTACCATGGTAATGCATCAAACAGGCTTACGAATGCATTTCCAGGGCTTGTTAATGCATTTTTTGTAGTATACGGCGAAGCCCTTATTGCAGCCTGACTGGTGTGTGACAATCCATCAGATCTTCGCCATCACATGCGCACAACCAGCAGTTACAGAAGCACAATTCATTTCAAATCCACAATGGAAGACTATAAGGTTTTTAGATTGGCTCTTCTGCTGACTCATGCTATTTGGGTATGTGTCGAGGATCATAAGGAATCATTTTATATACACATATATACAGTACTGGTCAAAGGTTTGGACACGCTTCCATTTATTGGCCATGCTATCAGTTTCATATTGTGTTAGGGCTGGGACGATATGGCCTAAAAATCACCATTGCGATATATTGAGCAGTTCACCTCGATAACGATAAATGGACGATATTTTAATACACACATACCCCAAAAAGAAAGAATGTATAAGGCCAACATAAATACTTTAACAACACAGTAGGGCTGGGACAATACGGCCTAAAATCACCATTGCGATATATTGAGCAGTTCACCTCGATTACGATAAATGGACGATATTTTAATCCACACATACCCCAAAAATAAAGAATATTTAATGCCAATATAAATCCTTCACAACCATATTGATGATACAATTCCCTTTTTATTGCCACATAGTATGTGACTACCCTACAGAGAGCATGGAGCCTCTTAAAGGAACATGAACGTAGCCGACAAAATAGACAAAACAACTTTTCATTTTTTTTTAAGATACCGAAAATAGCGATATGAGCAAAGTGATGTTGGTAATCGCCATACATTTCCGTATCGTAAAATTTCAATATATCGCCCAGGCCTTTATCGTGTACTCTGTTCTTTAATGGTTAGGACTCCAATAGTAGCACCAAAGAGCAGGTAATATTGAGTGCATTATTCCTATCCCAGCAGTGACACTGAGGGGTTTAAATGAAACCACAGCAGCACCGCTGCACTTAAACCCCCTCAGTACATCAGTGTCGCTGCAGAACACCAACGATGCACCACCCAAATTATACCTGTTCTGTGATGCTCCTGACCGACAGGGAACAGAAAACCAACAGGAGACTCACAAAAATAAGAAAACAGAAGGACTACAGTCAGTAATCGTAAAATTCGTCCATCTACATGCTAAGGGGAGAAAATGGACAGTGGTGCAAGAAGGGGGGCATGTCCGAACTTTTGACTGCTACTGTATATCAGCAATTCCAAAGTCTTTCTGTGGTGTTTTACTGATCCTATATATGAAATCATCCCAAGAAATTCCAACGGTCTATTATATCTACAAACCTTAAATGTGGCTACGAACAAATAATTTTGATTCAGACTCTTCTTCTTTGAATCTGGGTACTTTTAAGCGAAAATACGGACGTTTTATTAATGAAAGAACAAATGGGGCTCCACAAACTAGAGATGTAAGCAATGAATCCAACACAAAGCGTAACCTCCAGTGGTTCATTTGGTTTGTATGTATTCACACACCTCTAAGCTGCGGGTGCAGTAGCGTTTCTTGTTTACTGATGCAATGGCTGGAGGCAACGTAGATTTTTTTTTTTTTCTTCTTTTATTTCCTTTCTTGCTCTCTGTACATATGGAGATGACATGGTTTTAGGGCTAAAAGTCTGCAGACAGGCCTAATGTCGTCTGTCTCCAGCATAGCTGCATCAAAGTACTCGTGTGTGTGTGTGTGTGTGTGTGTGTGTGTGTGTGTGTGTGTGTGTAAGGCCTCAGTTCTCTGTCTTGAGCCTCTGTCAGCATTTAATAAGATTACATGAATCTGACTAGGGGGCAACAACAGAAGGGGCGTCAAGAAGTCTAAATTTGTTGGGCCAAGATGGACTGTAATCACTTTATACCAGTCATACCCAAAGAAAGCCTCATCTATTCTCCGTTTAGTGTGCGCGCATGCTGTGTCTCTGTCTCCCTGAAGACAAACAAATAGCTGTTTTTTTTATTTTTATTTTTATGAATTTAACTTGCCGTTCCTGTGACCCGCCCGTGTAAACATGACGGATACCAGGAAGTTGGCATGTACTAGAATATTTAGAGGCACATCTGCAGGTCAAAGTGTTAATAGGAATAAAATTTAAAAAAAAACAACTTTTTTTGGCAAACCAATAATCATATCCCGTACAGTGCAAAACTTTTCATTCGTTATTTTCCGCTTATTCCTCTATGAGGGTCGTGGGGGGGTTCCCCATGCCCATCCAGGGGAGAACGTCTCGGGCGCTGGGCAGATACACCCAGGACAGGGCGCCAATCCATCACTGGCTACACACTCACTCACACATTCACACACACATACACACACTATACAAGGCAATTTTAGAGCATTCAATTTACCTTCATGTTTTTGGAATGTGGGAGGAAACCGGAGAACCCGGAGAACACTCACACATACACGGGGAGAACATGCAAACTCCACACAGAAAGGGATTCGAACCGGGAATCCCCAGCACTGAGAGGCAAATGTGCTAACCACTAAGCCACCATGCTGCCCTCTCTCTATATATGAAAAATTAAAACTTGATTCGTTTTTTTTTTTGTTTTTTTTTTACTTTTTAGTTTTTAGCCTTTTGCATGCCACTATAAAATACAATTTTCTTATTTATAAGTAAACAGAACATATTGTAAATACTGTATTAGGGTGTTGGCAAAAAAAAGAAAGTATAACGACTGGTTATGTGCGTGTGCAAATACAGATCTGTAATTATACTTAATTAAAGTCATGAACAGCTACACCTAACACGCAAACACACTGAGACAGAGCAATCCACAGCAGGGCGTGAAAAGAAAAAAGGACCCCACCAAGGTTATACAGCAGGTGCAATATAAGTTAGAGACTGTTTTTTTAAAAGATTTAAGGTTCTAGACCTAACACTGCTTAACTGCTTCTGTTGTGTTGTTAACATTTACCCATGGGGTAAAACTGCTCATCATTACTGGTGTGATTGCTCACGTGAGCAAATTTTGAAAGATAATTTTCAGTGGGTGCCACTACCTCCTGTGTCATTCTTTACACAGCCAATATTTTTTAATTCTTATTGATTAAATGATATATACCAATCTTTTTATAACTAATTAAAAACAAAAAGTTAGGACTGATGGTGTTTTAATAAAAAAAAAAAAACACACATATATATATACGGCCCCCTCCATGTCTCTGGTGTACTGATATGTCTCCTGCTATCTGCTCCACAGCTTACATGGATGTGCCATCCTGGATAAGCTGCAATACATGCAACCTCTGTGGGTTGTAGACACCACCTCATGCTACCTCTATGGTGAGAGAACTGACCAAATGCAAAAGTGACCAAAACATC
>JAOUQT010000001.1:2925726-2937821 GCA_025769995.1 Xyliphius kryptos | reverse complement strand
TTGTCAGAAGCTGTTACTCGTTCGACCGGCGCTGGGATCGAGTTCGGAAAGCACTAGTGGCCATGATGGACAAACACGTCAACTCGCTAATGTGGAAGTGAGAAAATCTCCTCCTGTTACTGACAAAAGCCCAATTGTAAAAAGTAAACGAGTGTGTTCTATAACAGTATGTGAGCTGCTTATAACATGGATAACTGAAGATTTGAAATTTCACTTATAAATGGATTTTGTATCACAAAGTAGATTTTTCCCAGCACACACTTGCCTACATTGCCAAATCGGTTGAGACATTTGAGTCTAAATCTTTATATGACTTGTGATTATTAAATGCTTTATCTGTTTCTCATTTTAAATCTCGCAGAAAAATCCCACTCGCATTGGAGAATTCCTCCTCATCACTAGTCACATCATCTCATCGGTCGAGCACAAACTCGCTGTCCTCCTCCTCAGGCTTTCTGAGCCCGTCCCCTCCTCCACCTTACAGCCAGTCACATGACAACAAGCCCACACTGTCGTATGGGACCACCCTTAATACCCGAGCCACGTCGCAGCGGGCTGGAGAGCAGCTCACTTACAGCGGCGGCTCATCCCGACAAGTGTCCTCTGCCTCACCCCAGATGCCTTCAGCACACTCGTCCTTGCTGCCCTCCACTCCCGGCTCGAACAAATCATCCAAATCCCGCTCGGTACCCAAGCATTTCTGGATCAGGGAGCCTTCACCAGCTGCCCCAGCTAGCTCAAGTGCTAACAATAACAACAGCAGCAGTGACACCGGTGGTGTGAACGTGAGTAATAGCAGCAGTGCAATCAGCCTCGGTTCAATAAAGAAGCGCAAAAACAGCTCTCTGTTAAAATTCAGCACTGAATCCTCCCCTTCATCATCCTCCTCCTCTTCGTTGAAAAAGAACTGCATGACGAACTCTGGCATCTCAGGAAGCAGCTTTCATTCCTCACAAACATCATCATCTGTGGCTTTTTCATCGTCATCCTCTTCTTCCTCCTCTTCCTCTTATTCCCACATTGTAGGCATGAACTGCCCACCAGGTCGTGGCAACTCGACAAGCGCACGCCAGGAAGCTGCCGAACCCATCAAACGCATGAGCGTGATGATGAACAGCAGCGACTCGACTCTCTCGCTTGGCCCATTTGTGAACAACCCAGATGGGAGAACTGACGCAAAGAGGAGGAAGAGTTCACAGGCCACCAGCAGCCTCACTGGCACAGCTAGCTGTACAGGTAATGAAGAAGCAGAGGCAACTTTTTTATGTTTTATTTTTTTAACTTATGCTTGGGTTACGCTACACTGCACTTAGCCTGATTTTACCTCGGGTTGTCAGCCTGGCTGTGTCATTGCTGCTTGTTATAATCTACATGTGCTTTAAGTATGGGATGAGAAAAAAAAGAGAAATATGTTGCAAGAGATGCCAGTGTTGCTCACAAGCTCTTTATAGAGGCATGCAGTTCCGAGGTGGGCGTAAAGTCACCAACCTCTGATGGGCCACATTAATTCACACGGCTCCAGCACTTTTGTGTTGTGGATGCAGGTTTACTGAAAGTTGTGTCATATTATGCAAATTAATCATATACAAATGCCTTTAATATTTGGGGCGTGCTTGCTGAATCTCTCAATTTATTTTACAGTGTTTTACATTTTCTCCCTGTTTTAAATGCACTTGCACTCATCTTAAGATCTTTCACATATTAAAAAAATAATGACATTATATAACCATAAAGACACAGAGCTCTAACAATTTGGTTTATTATATCTGACTTATATATTTGTCATGGTGTGACTGTGTTTGTAACTGTGTATATAGTAATGAAGTGTTCATTGACTTTTACAGCTTCTGCAGGGGGAGGTGGAGGAGTACACGGCTCCGGAAGGCCCAAAATTGTGAAGTCTCCTGCCATCAACCACATTCACGGAAAACATTCACGGCCCATGCCGGGAACACCGGGGCTTCCAAACAACTCAATAATACATCAGGTGTGTTTATGGCTTTGAAGTTGAACAAATAAACATTAACAAAACATTAATGCACGGCAAAACCAAGAATACGACAAGTGTATATCTTAATGTTTGCATATAATGCACTACAAATGCATCGCAGAACTTTAGCATGTCACTTTTCTTTTTTTGGTCCCAGCCAAAGGCCCGTCCCTGACATAGGTGGGCCGGCACTGAGGGTGCAAAGCGGTGGAGCGGAGCTTCCTTGGCGCCCGTCATGGCACACTGCACGAGGCCTTCTTCTTATTCTTGTCCTTCTTCTCCTCTTACTCTCAGCTTCCCACAATCCTCAGGGTGGAGAGCTCACTGGGCTACTCGGTGATGGGGTGCTGCTTTTCTCAGCCACAAGGGGGCATGTTACAGGTGGTAAATACAGCACAGGAAGGGCACTTTTATATGTGTTTCTTTGTGTGAGGTGGATTGATGAGATAGCAGACACCCAGTGGTGGGCAGCGTGTGATGCAGAGGTAGAGTTAAGGGCTGGTACAGGGCCATGCCTACACTACTACACAGTGTCAAACAGACTTCACAGGCTTCATAAGCAAAAGGAGCCTTTTTGTTGATTTGTGCGTGTGTGAGTCAGAGTCTGTATTCATGTGGGTGATACCGGAATACTAGAAACGAAATTCTGTGTGAACCGTGAGTGTTTGAGTGTGGAGCGGAGAAAAAGGCGGAAATTCGGGAAATGTCTGAGAAGAAAAAAAAAACAATCCTGTTTAGTTTAATATCATAATGTTTCTGAGAAAAGGAGGAATATAAAATTACAATTCAGCACAATTTGGAGTAACGTAAAAAAAAACTGGTCACAGTGTCCAAATGAACAAGGCAAAAATAACCATCATTTATTTAAATATTAATGCTTCTTTAGAGCGTATATTATTTGCAGGATCTGTTTGTTTTTTTCTTAAAAGATTATTGGATAAAATGTCATTTTGTGGCTATGTTTAAATATAAGGCTTAGTAATTTATCTCATTCCCCCAAGTTTGGTTTGAAAAGCTGTTAAGGTGTCAAATTGGGGAAAAAAGCTAAGCAGCTTCCTACATCAGCGTTTCATCTCTATCCACCACACACCTGTGTTCCTCCCAGAAAAGAATTGCTATGCCTCCCAAATTATCCATGTGCTTAACACCAGGTTAATCTTTTGTTGTATGTCAAACCAGTGACATTGACCAGTGACACACTGTCTGTCGTTTGAAAGTAAGACACTCACACGGGTCATTTAAATAACTGACCATTAACCTAGGCGTAAACCAGTTGCCTGTTTTTATTTACAGTATTAAAGTTGCTCTGGTGTCTGGATCATGCTGCAGCCCCTTTGGTCTGATTTGCTCATGCTGTTGCTTTCCAGCTTGCACCAATATGGATTCCGCACTGTGTAGGAAGAGTTCACTAGTGGGGCTCTCATTTGTGCACCATGTTTAGGTGAGAGTAATATTGCTGTCCAACTAGTAGGTGCTGTGCTCCGAACAGATTGAGTGTTTGGCCATGATTTTTTTATTTCTCTATTTTACCCCTGATCTAACCACCATGTCCAGTATAAGAATGAATAAACAAAACACTTTCATGAATAATCCCAAGTATCTGTTGAGTATGGCACAGTGGTGCTTTGGGTAACACTGCTGTCTCACAGCAAGAAGGTCCAGAATTTGATCAGTAGGTCGTTGTGGGGATTTTTTTTCCCCTGGTGCACTGTTTTCCACCCACAATCCAAAAACTGTTGGGCAAGTTGGAGGTACCAGTTTCCCCAGCATGTTTAACTTGGTAACACCTCTTTCCGTGTAAGTGACCTTGGGTGTATCAAGGTTAAACAATAAACCTAATCAATAAAAAATAAAACTAAGAAACAATGTTACACAAGTGACATGCACAAGTTAAGGGCAAAGTTCTCCTCCATGCTCTTTGACTAGAACTATATAACATTAAATGTTTCTGAACATTTGATGAAATTCCAGAGGTGCATTGGATAGCTTTGCTACCCCAAAACAAGAAGGGCCTGGGTTTGATTACTGGGGAAGGAAGGGGTTCTAGGTTATTTGAATGATCTGTGTCTGCATGTGTTTCCTTCCGGGGCTTAGGTTTCTCCACAGCCAACAACCATACATGCATTAGGTAATTGGTGTTTTTTAAAGTGCCCTTGATGTGAGTTTTAGGCCCGCTGATGGCATGTCTTCGGCATTCCCACCACCCTGTCTCGGATTGGGCAGAATTAGATGAAGCGTGTGAGTATGTATTGATTAACATAATAATAATAACAATGCATAACAGATGTGGTGGATAGTGATGATGCTACAAATATCACTGGAGTATCCGGATTCAATGAAGCTGATTGCTTCTTATCCTTTTAAAATGTCACTGTTTGCCTTGGAACACTGTCAAAACTGATTGTTGATCGCTTTAGTACCCGCCCACATCAACTACATCAAATCCCCTTGAGTCACTAGGGCTGCATGGTGATTTTCGGGGTGTACGGTAACTACACTAACAGAGACAATGCAATTCATCATAAAACCTTCAGGGTTTACAATGATGCACATCTGTACTATAGCATGTACCACAGTGATGTCGTCCTTCACTATCACGCACATGCGTGTGTGTATGCAACTAAGAATGAGCGGAGTACCGCAGTTCCTTGATTTTATTCGTTTTAGTCAAGTGCTTTCATGCTTCATGTTTTTTTTTTTCTCTCCCCAATAAGAGAAGAGTGTATTATTTCCTGGACAGAGCTATTATCAGTATTGGAATGTACAGTATAAGAAATCTGTAGCTGATTGGCAGCTGTAGCATATTCCAAGATTCTATTTATGAAATGAATCAGACATAACATGGTTTTCGCTTGGGTGCAAGGGCTACATGGAGCCAAGGCACAGAGCTATAGTACTGCAGAAATGCAAATACACACACTACAATAAAAATTAGATATTGATATTAGTTACTTTGTTGCTGATCTAGTAGGATCTCCATGCAAGTCCCCCCCCAACATATCTATTAAACCATTTGCCCCTCTGTCTAATTTGAACAAAGCAAAAACTATTGTCACTGTTCTTTCATTTCTGACAACGTTAGTCGAGGGGGGGTGATTAAAACACACACCAAGCATGAAAGCATCCCAAAGTCGTCATTATACCAGAGCATGTGTAGCGTAGCAGATAGCAACCGCAGTACACTAGAGCTACAGCATATGAGACAAAGTACTGTGAGAAGCTCCTAAGGCGATGCTTAGCCCTGTAGCCACACACACATATTATGGCACACATCACTGTGTGAATTTGAAAGCAATTCCAGCTTCTGCGTACAGAGTAACCACTTCTCTCCTGGCACTTCCGGTTCGGATGAATCCTGTATTTAACATAGTGTTCTGTTTGGAAACAAGGTAGATCTCACGAGGGTCGAGCGTGGTGATGGTAGTATTAAGTCATGGAGGAGCGCGGATTTGTCCGTGATGGCAAACTGAAACTGAGAAAGGAGTTGTTTTCCTCTCTTTATCTCTCTCTCTCTCTGTCTGTCTCTCTGTCTGTCTGTCTGTCTGTCTGAATCTCTTTCCTTCTTTCTAGCCGTGTTTGTTTTTTATGGAATTTAACGCTATTTCAGAAGACGTATTTTGTTTAAAAAAAACTGAAAAAAAAGAAAAGAATTGTACATACGGAGATGTATTTTTGCACAGGCATTTTCATACAGGTTTTTTGGTACAGTTGAGATTATTATTATTATTCATATTTATTTAGTGAACGGATGAGTTTTAAGATTTGAAGTGGTTCACTGCCAAGCTAATAATGCAATATGCCTCTTAGCGCGAAACCTTCTTCGAAAGCTTCTTTATATTCACGGACTGAAATCGTTATGAAGGAGCGTTGCCACCGCAGTGGGCGGACTGTCGGCTTTTATTAATGTTCTGATTATGTTTTAAAAATCTGCATTTCAGTGTTCGTGCTAAGTGAAATTAATTTGATTGATGTTAAACACCCCAAACAGATTTCACAACCTGTTCCTGGATAAGAATCCCGGGACATTATTTGGGGACAAATGCTTAAGGCAACTGCAAATTGCCAAACTGATTTCTATTTTTGTCTTTTTTTTTTTTTTTAATGCTCTAGTCCCAGCTTTATAAATAATAATGGAGCGTGGAAAAAAAAAAGTGCCTGAATTTATTTCTCACCTGTTTTTAGCAGTATGTTCTTCCCCGTATGTTATATACAGTACATTTGTTTTTAGCAGAAGCTTCTACGCTCTTTCGTTTCTGTTCACCATGTGATCATCTTTTTAGTGCCTGAGGAAAGATGGGGACTTGAGAAATGACGTTCTGTTTGTGTACGGTTTATAATCAGCCCTCGGTACATTTCCCCCCCTGCAACGAAGACATTAGAAGGTAAATTACTTGATTGGACACTTTAGTTTGGCTGGATAGTTGAAACTGGAGAGACCGTGGCATGTGGATGCAGTATGTATAGATTTGAGGAAGTGTTTGGTTGGTTTATACTTTTGCACACATTTCTTAAAGCTTTCGTTTGAAACAGAGCTTCAACTTGACGCCGTGTGTGATGATGCAGTATTGAAGCGCAGAGCCAACTGTTTTCTGTAATGCAGATGTTTTGTTTTTGTTTTTTTACCCCCGCCCCCTATTCCAGATTGAGTTTGGTTGTTAAATCAATCAGCGCTCCACTGGCAATGTTTTCATGCGATTGAAATTAATTTGGTGAAAGAAGCACACGTGTGAAATGTGAATCACAGACAAAGAGCAAAGAAAATAATATTCAAGTGTGTAAAATTGAGGGGTTTTGTTTGTTTTTGTTTGTTTGTTTGTTTCTTACATAATCCAATCATTTGAACAGCTGGACTTGTGTGTGTTGGCTGCTATGTAATTCATGAACAAACATAGTAGGTTAGATTTACATAATATTTAAGAAAAAGATTGTATAGTCTATTTGTTTTGTAACACTTTTTCTGTAAATAAAAGTAATTTATACTGTTATTTATAAAAAAAAAAGAAAAAAAAAAAGAACAGATGCAACACTGTTTTATTGTTGTGTTCAATGTCATTTCAAACACTGGAACTTGTGTTGAAATTCAACTGCAACTTAGACATTTTGAAAAATTTTATTAGATACTGTACACAAAACAATGGTCAACTCAAGACAACCAGATTGCATCAGAACAATCTGCAAATGAGGGTACGTTTCCTCTGTGCTACATGTTGATGACCCGAGAAAGCTTCTGCACTCTGTTCAGCAGCAGGTCACCTTTCTTTATAGTTTCCTGATACTGCCAGTTCTTACTGTCGGGTCTGGGGAGAAAGTGAAAGGGGGGGGAGAAAGTGGGTGAAATGGCAAGAGTTATAACTAGAGTTGTTACTAGCTGCTATATCGACTGTAAACATCTTATATTTTATTTTTTCGTCTATAATAGTCAAGGGACGTGATAGTTTACCCAATAACTAAGAACGATCTCAGTTTTATCCTACAACTTCTAATGTCTGAACGTCTCCTTCCATTATTATCATTACAACCTGTATTATTTTCTGTACACAAGATTAACAGCTGCTCTAATCATTCTGAGCAGCAATTCCGTTTTAAAGATGTATACCTATTGGTTTCAACGATCTCGTTCACTTTGTCTATTTTGCAGTGCAATCGGCCAGCGGCGATAAATCGAGAGAGCTCTCTGTAAAGAAAAAAAATGTAGAATGGAAATTAAACAAGTGTAGAGGTAAATCAATGGCAATAACAACCGGGGAGTTGTACTTACTGGTCCATGAACTCATTGCTGACTCCGAAAGCCTCGGCCATGTAGCCCAGCGTGAGGGAGCGATACGACTCCAGGAGCTGGCTGTAGGCCAAAATCCGCATTTCACGCACATAATAACGGTAGTGAGGGGCAAAGAGCCAGTCCTTCTTCATTTCCTGTTCTACTTGAGCTGCAAAACAGCGTATTGCAAATTAATCCATATAGCCTGATCTGAAAATTGCCACTATGGTTTTAGTGATATTGGGCAATTATGAGAGGAAGATCAGGACTTACCCAGAGACTGGAAAAAGGATGAGTAACGGCATTCATAAAGGGAAAACAAGTACTGACGCACTCCAGGAAGACTGTGCAGGACTTCAAGAATCTCTGCACCTTTTATCACCTGAAACACAACCCGCACTCTTCGTGTCATTAAACTGAGACTTTATATTTGACATGATGTTTCTGTAAGGAGATAGAGCACAAAGTGCAGACCACTTACGTACCACAACATGGGTAAAAAATGTAACTGAGTTAATACAACACTATGCTGCAGAAAAAAACTTCAACTACAGGATGTTAAAACATTTCTAATCCAAATTCCTTACAGATACACGCTGTACTCTTGTTATTTCCTTGCACTGTAAAACTACATCTCAGAACACGTCAGTGCTACTGCGAGACAAGCTGGAATTACAATGCTGTAAAATTGAGCTGCTTGGCATGACTACAGCACCAGGTGTCAAAACATCTTACCTTCTCCCTCAGGTCTGGCCTTTTCAGAGCGATCATGCACACGTAGACAGTGTACGTGACGAATGTCTTGTAGTCCATGAGCTCGTATGACGTGAAGGTGGAGACGGTGTCAAGGAAAAGCTCAGCAGCCTGTTTGAAGTCACGGATGGCGACGCAGTACAGGCCCTGGTAGACTTTTAGACGGTTCCTCCTGTCCCAGTCTCCGCCCTCTTCAATCAGGCTGCCAAGAAACAATTTAACATGTATAAAGAAACTCCATGGCTAATTATATATGAGCAACAAAATTATGTCCTTTATTTTACCTCTTGGCTTTCTCTGTGTTGCGTGTGATGAGGTCACTGTCCATGTAAAAGAGCCCGATTCTCAGCAAGTAGAAAACGATGTCTAAGCGATGTCCCAGGGCTACTGTTTTATCATACGTTTTCCTGAAGGCAGTTAGTGCTCCTTCCTAAAAGTATGAGAAATATGATTAAACGGTAGAGCCATGAGGATTAGTAGCGAATCCTGGACATCTACTAGTCATCTCTTCTACACCCTCCACTGAACCTCTCTCACCTTGTCTCCAATCCTGATTAGATACTCCGCTTTGGCCATCATGGCATCCCGGATCTCGCTCTCACCCAGGTTCTTCTCTGCGTCCTCCATAACCTCGTCCAGGCGTTTCAGCTCGTCTTCATTTGCCTTCTTCATTTTGCTCAGAAGGTCAGAGTCCATGGGCCATTTTAGCTCTTTGCACAACGTCTCGTAATACGGTGCCATGTCTAGAACACAGGATTCATCAAAGATTTTACAGCTGATCCAACTGCAGAGGAGTTTCAGGTAAGCCTTCATACACTTTAATCATGAATGAAATAGATCAGTAAAAATAGAAAAACGCCAGGGTCTTAAATCTTAAAATGTCAAAAATGTTAAATGTATAGCCTTAAAAAGACTTAAATATGGCCAGAAATTGTATCAAAGTACTAAAATTGTATTTAGTAATGTCTTACATTTTTACTTTTGTTAATTGCCAGGAAGTGTAGTCTAGTCTCAAGTTAGTTCCCGGATTATCTCACCATCTACTAGTGTGAGTAAGTGGTGACTGAATTACAAATCCCATGATAACTGCAGGGTCACCAAGGAACTCATGGCATCAAACCCTAAAAACTGAGACTGCTTAAGTTACCTGGGTTGAGACTGTAACTAGTCTCTGATGATCAGTTTTAATATTTCATTAATTTTTATTTATATCTTTTCCTATAATTGATTCTAATAAAAATGTTTTGACAACGTCTTGGATCATTAGAATGTTTCTGGTAATACGTCCTGTTGGTCTTAAATTTCACTGAGAATGGTCTTAAAGGGTCTTTAAAAAAAATCTTGAATTTAACTCCGTGAAACATGCAGACTAACTAAAACGAATTATTTCATTTCATAAAATAAAAATCTGTATTTAAACTTAAAATAATAATAATAATAATATTACTAGGTCATTGTAGAAAAGAATGATTTGATAAAAATGGTTTTAAAACTAAGAAACAGATCACAGTGTGTACTGTACATCACACACACATCCAGTATTTTGATAAATACAGATTATTTCACACACCTTTATAAATTAAAGATGTTATTAACAAAACGCACTGAAATGCTAATGTTTAAAAGCTTCGCCAAATCTTTGCTAGCGACGATTAACCGGTTATTTTCCCACCTGTATTCTGTAAAACCCCGCCTCCTGTGGGATGATTGGCTAGTGGGCAAAGGACACTAAACTGGTTGGACAATTTTCGTTCCAGCGCTCAAGTCACAGCCAATAGCTTCCAGAAAGATAGTTTTCTTGTCGCATTACAAGTGAAACGATAACGCCGTTAGCGTACAGTTAGCGCGGTTTGACTCGAGCTCATGTAGCATTAATGATAAACCAGTGACTTACAATAAAACAATGTATTAATAAATCATGCATTGAATGGAGTCGTGTTGTTTGCTGACTCACTGTTGGAGCGGATAGCCTCCATTAGCTCACTCTTCACTTCACCATCCTGTCTGTGGACATCCAGAGTCAGCAAAAACTTCAGCTGCGCGATCCGCAGGTCTGGGTTTTTGGGTAATCCTTCTTCTTCTAGGTTTTCCAAAGGCATTCTGGAGGAAGGTATGTGTCGAAAATTGAAACAAGGCTGTAGGCCACACTGATCAGCAACGATGACTACGAAGAAATCCTAACAACAGTAGAAATGTATGAATTCCTCTTCCGGTGTCTGCGATGTCAACGATTAAGAAAAAAAGGATGTGCACAGCCTGTAAACACGCTGCTGCCACCTGGCGGTCGGCATTACGTATTGCAAACAGCAAAGCTTCTGAGTTGCAGCGAAGCGTGTTTTTAATACGAGTTACGATATAACACTGTCTATTTAATATTCCGTTTGTCCCAGATTCCAAACATGTAAATAAAAACAGAATGGACTGGAAATTCAAAATACTCATGAACTACATCCAACGACGCTACTGCCGCTTAGCGGTAAGATTTATGTACTACAGGCTAGAGACGACACTACCCTCTAGCGGTCAGATTTATACACCTTAGTCAACAGCGCTGCTGCTGTCTACTGGTCAGCTTTATGTATTACAACCAGCGGAGCTGCTGCTTTCTAGTGTTAAAAATGATCTATTGCAGCAACGGGGCTCTACCAGCGGTCATATTGATGTACTACAGCTTACTGCATGCAATGTCGTTCACTGTACTGTACCTCCATCGAAGTATTCTGAATGACAATAAAGTAAACTGTGACTTTGAAGTGAGTATTCATTGTAACTTTTATTATAGTGTAACTTGTACAATATCATATAAAAGGATTAAAATATAAAAGTATTCTAATATTAATAAACGTTATTTGACAATGAAATGTCGTTACTGCTGTTAAATAATTTTGTAATTTTTTTAGGAAAGTTAATGAAAGTAATGAATAAAGTTAAAAAAAAAAAAAAAAAAAACTGAATGCAATGGATTGGATCAAATATTTTTAACCACAGTATCTATTGCAGCCGACCAAAAAAGGGTGAGGATTGCGTCAGGGAGGGCATCCGGCGTAAAAGATGTGCCAGTTCCTAATGCGAGAGACTTGCTGTGGCGACCCATGATGACAAGGGACCCCTGGTTAAAATCTGAAAGATGAAAAAAAAATCTATTGCAGCCAATGGTGCTACCACCCCCTAGCGGTCAGATTTATCGATGACACCCAACATCGCTGCTGCACTATAGCGGTCAAATTAATCTATTACAGCAACGGCTCTACTGCCGTCTAGCGGTCAGATTTTTAAATTACAGCCAGGGGCGCTGCTGCCGTCTAGCGGTCAGATTTTTAATTACAGCCAGCGCCGCTGCTGCCGTCTAGCGGTCAGATTTTTTGCATTACATCCAGGGGCGCTGCTTCCGCCTAGCGGTCAAAATGATGAAGTACAGCAACAGCTCTACTGTGAAAGTTATTGTCGTTTTAATTTTCATTACAAAAATATATAAAATATAAAAATACAACTAAATAATTAAATGGAATATATAATTTAATAATGTACAACTAAATAATACTATTAATCGGTGGCATGGTGGCACATTAGATAGTGCTATGGCTTTACAGCAAG
>JAOUQT010000001.1:2813576-2824506 GCA_025769995.1 Xyliphius kryptos | reverse complement strand
AGACCCAACAATGCAGATGAGCTGAAGGCTGCTATTAAAGCAACCTGGGCTTCCATAACACCTCAGCAGTGCCACAGACTGATCGCCTCCAATCCACACATTGATGCACCAGTTCATGTAAAAGGAGCCCAGACCAAGTACCGAGTGCATTTACTGTTCATAATTTTCAGTACGACACAAAATATTTGCATTAAAAATATTTTTTTCAGGTGGTTTTTATATAATATTCTAATTTTCTGAGATAATGAATGTTGGGTCATTGTCTATAATCAATAATCATCAACATTAACAGAAATAAACACTAGAAATAGACCACTGTGTGTCTGTAATGAATGTTTGCATTTCACAGTTTGTATTGAATTACTGAAATAAATTCACTTTTTAATAATATTATAATTTATTGAGATGCACCTGTACATGGCAGTGAGGTAGACACTTAGCACTGGTCAAGAAAGAATATAAATCTTTCTCCTTAGGGGCACAAAAGAAAATCTTACTTGCGTTTACAGTGGTGCTTGAAAATATTTGAGCTAATCAGATTGTCTCAACTATTCCATCATATATCATGATACGCCCACCACCATGTTTCACACGCGGGATAAAGTTTTTACGCTGGAATGCTGGGTTTTCTTTTCTCCAAACAATGCAATGTCAAATTTATGACATTCACTATCTTGCAAGCACCACTGTATGTGTCCCTGGTACAACTAAGCAAATATATTTTTTTTTTTCATAGGTGAAGCACAAATAATGTAGTGCAATAAAGAAATAAACAACAAGCACCGAACCTGTTCAATGTACAGATGTTATAAACTCTATAATACAATATTCTTCATATATGACCGCTTATATACAGATTTTAGATCCAGACACACACCTGCCTATCTGTTCAGTATGCAGTGTATTTGTACTAATATACATAATAAATATAAAAGCCATTCAAATTAGAGTCAAGTGTCCCTGGTTTTGTGAAAGCACCATGGTGCGAATCGCACTTCATTAGTGAACTGAGGTACGGGTCGTGAGCAGAGAGTCAAGATATGGCGACTGGAAACATTTTCAATAAAATAAAAGCGTCGGGCGACTGTTTGGTCACGAATCCGACCTTACAGATAGCTTTATGTTGTATGTATAGTAAATACAGCAGTTATTCGCTAGCAACATTAAACCCGTCCAAATATGGCCTGCTTAAAGGCAATAAGGCGATTAAGGGGGCCAAGCAATGTGTGTCGCCCTGCTGCTAATGTTCCGTGATTTCAAAAAATGTCTTCGGCACCTACTGCATATATAGTGCTCAGTATAAACGAGTAGACCCCACAGATGTGTTCAAAAACCTTGATATTTTGATTATAATTCATTTTCAGAGATAAAAATAACCTTCCTAACAATTTCATTCAAGACCATGTTGTAAAAAATAAGTAAAATTAAGTAAAAATTAGTAAAAACAAGTAAAAATAGGGAAAAATTGGGTAAAGACGAGTAAAAACTAGTAAAAATAAGTAAAAATGAGTAAAAACAAGTAAAAATAGGGAGAAATTGGGTAAAGATGAGTAAAAACTAGTAAAAAATAAGTAAAAATAAGTAAAAATAAGTAAAAATAAGAAAAACCCTGGGAAAAAAGATAAAATGTAGACTAGAGAATTGTAATTAAGAAGAAAAACATCATGGCGTTCGACTAAATATTAAAAGCAGTTAGTTTTTATTGTGGAGTTTATTAATTTGTAATAAATAATGCAATCTGATATTGAGTTTAACTGAAGATTTTGTAATCCATGTTTTATTATTAATCCTAATTCAATGTTATTGGGTTAATCTCAATCTCCTATGAAAGATATTTATCACAATTCTGAAAATTCTTTAGTTTTTTTAACATCTGACTTTTCAAAGGGGTGTAACTCATTTATTCTGAGCACTGTATGAAGCAACTGTGACCGTCAAAGTCTCCAGAAGACCAGTGGCTGATTCTATAATATATTTTATAATATATCTACAAGCTAATTTGCATGAAACTGCACAAATCGTACCTTGGTACACCTTTTAAAAACAAAATGCACCAACTATATTTCTTTAATTATTGTTTAGTACATTGCATGCAGTTTTTTTTTTATTTTTGAAGACATCTTTTCTTGAAAGATGTCTCTACAAGTGTCTAAGACGTTTTCACAGTACAGTACAGTACAGTAATTAGTTTCATTAGAACAAAGTGTCTTAGTGAATCCGCTACAGTTTTATTCTAGAGACCTTGACTGTTTTACTTACAAAACCCAGAAGATTTCATTATGTTTATTTATATAATATGTTGCATTCTGGGTGGCACTGTGGCACAGAGTGTACCACTGTCGCCTCACAATCCTTTGCCAACCTGAGAAATTTCTGTGTGGAATTTGCATGTGGGTTTTCTCCGGTTTCGTCCTGCATTCCAAAGACATGCGTGTTAGCTTAATTGGTCTCTCTAAAGTGACCCTTTGTGTGTGATTGTGTGTGTGTGCCATACGATGGATTCGCACCCTGTCTAGGGGTGTTCCTGCGCTTGCACCCAGAGTTGCCAAGTGGGTACCGGCTGGCCCGCGACTCAACGAATGATTGAGTTTTGCAAGTTTTCCCAGTGTTCTCGCAGGGGTTTTCCCCCGGATGCTCAGATTTCCTCCTGCATTCCGAAGACATGCATGTTAGGTTAATTTGGTGTCTCAAAAGAGACCCTTAGTGTATGAATGTGCGTCTGTGCCCCATGATGGAGTGGCACCCTGTTTAGGGTTGTTTCTACACTTGCACTCCGAGTTGCCGGGTGGGCACTGGATGACCAGCAACCCGGTGTGTATTATGCGGAACATAACGAATGAATGAATGAATACAAGAGGAGCAAAAATGGGCAAATGTTGCCAAATAACTGCTGTATTCAGGCCTATGTATAAGCACCAAGTCACTGGTTATTACTGAAATCTGTACTCAATCTAGCTCACAAGTGTGAAAATGAAAGAAAAATGGCGTAATACAGGAACATGACTAGACATTTTGAGCATATGACGTCTATACAACACTGATATTTTACATCATTCCTTATATATAAAAACAAACAGATCTACAAACAACAACGCTGCAGATGCTACATAACAACATGTGATTTGAGAGAGTGATTAACTATGGAATGTGCTTATATAATAAATTAATACTAGCTACAAATGGTGTAGCGAACTCGGCCTACAGCAGTCATCACGGGCGAAGCAGCGATTCTGAGACGACAAAAATAAATACCACACACCCTTGTCCTGTTTGAGCCCTGCTTGTAGTCAGTGAGAGTTTTAGCGTGAGCTCAACGTGTGTTTGGGGTTAAGGGATGGGTAAAGGACAGGACGGACAGAGGGAGGAGTGTTATTACGGGCGTACCGAGCTCCACGGGTCGGCTCTCCAGTGAGAGCACGGCTGCATGTTGCACTGCTCTCGGTCGGGCGGTTTGTCCAGAATCTCGCAACTCTGATCGCTAAAGCGCTCGCCGCTGGGACGCTGACAGGCCACGAGGCGAGTCTTTATTCCTCCGCCACAGGGTTTTGAGCACTACACACACACCATAAGAAAAGAGAAATAAGAGATTAGTGCAATGTTTCAGTACATCCTGGTCATGTGATCATCCAGAAGGAGATATTGTTAGTATTTACTACGTTCCTTAATTTTCTTGTTGATACGTCACACCACCAATCAGAACAGTTTCTGATGTTCATGCACATTCCTGAGCCACCATTAGAGGTCACCAGACTGTTTTTTATATTCTTTCCCTGCCACCAGGGGTCGTCGATGATGCCTGACACAATTTAGCATCTCAAATTGAAACTGGAGTACCCGGAGAAAACCCACGCGAACACGAGGAGAACATGCAAACTCCACGGAAATTTCCCATGTCGCCCCACCCGGGGATTGAACCCAGGTGCTTCTTGCTGTGATGTGACAGAACTACCACTGTGCCACAGAGGACACCAGACCATCAAATGTCTAAACACATGGGTTTGTGTGTGTAGGTTCTCCGTCATTGAGCTCATGGTAACCATCAAGTGTTTGAGGTAGAAGAAACTGGACATCTTTTCTTTAAGAGTCTCCGAAAGGCTTCAGTTCTAAACATTGGTAACGAGTGAGCTATTCACAATGACGGTGGTCCTGAGATTGCTTAAGGGGATACAAATGTTCATTTTCAACAGTGTAAAAGAGGAGTAGACAAAGCTATCCATGTCCATATGACCATCAGGCACAATGTTGGGCTATGTCAACCCCGTGTGGATTCCTAATAAGTTCACAATTCAAAAGCAGCCACTACAATCCTATGGGAGAGGATAGAGTGTGTGATGTCACATAGAGATCCATTCTCTTGATTATTTCTAAAATCTGCATACATTCAGTCACCCTGTCTAGGGTTGTTCCTGCCCTTGCGGCTAGAGTTGCCGCCTGTGACCGTAAAACTAGGAATAAGCGGGTATAGAAAATAAATGAATCCCGATTTTTATTTCTTTATTTATTTAATAAGTCACATGACTCCAGTTCTGCCAAATGTACTTACTGTCTACCTGATACCTTTCGAGCACTACTGTACTTCCTTCAGGAAATGCAAATCTAGTTTTATCATGTTAGTGCACGGCTACAGACAACTGTGTGTGTGTGTGTGTGTGTGTCGTACCTTTCCCCAGTCGCCGTACACCCACTGTGGACACGGTCCAGACTCACAGGTGCGCTGTTCTGCAGGTCTAGCGCTTTCGTCACAGCTGTCGGCGGGGTAACCGTTCTCATCCTGACACACCACTGCCCGCCTCTGGGATCCTCCAGCACACGTACTCGAGCACTGCGGAGACCAGGCGGGAAATGTCAGCACACACACACACACATTATCACAAACACATGTTCAGGACAGCGAATCCGTCATGGCGACCGTAATTTTCTTTTAGAAAGTTCTAGAAGATTTTAGAATTCCCAAAAAACACAAGAAATAATTCATTCATTCATTTTCTTCTGCTTAATCCAGAAGGGATAACGGGCCAGCCAGTGCGCACCCGTCAACTCTGCGCAGGAACAACCCTAAAGCATGTGCCAATCCATCGTAGGGCACACACACTCTCTTTCACACATTAAGAGTCATTTTAGAGACACAATTAACTTGGCATGCATGTCTTTGGATTGCAGGAGGAAACCGGAATAACCTGGAGTAACCCGAGCACATCCCACTCAGGTCCTTCTTGCTGCCATAGCGCTACCCACTGTACCAAACTGACGCCACAATAACACAGTAAAGAATACAAAAGATTACGTAGCAGAGCGTAAACACAAAGCTGCTGGCTTTTACACGTGTGATAGTCAAACTGCCCTTGCATTACAGATTTTAGCTAAATAAATCCTGACTGGGTGGCACAGTGGCAAGTGATGTGGCCTGACAGCAAGAAGATCCCGGGTTTGAGCCCCGGGTGTGGCGACTTGGGAAATTTCTGCATGTACATTGCATGTTCTCCCCATGTTTGCGCAGGTTTTCTCCGGGTACTCCGGTTTCCTACCGCATTCCAAAGACATGCATGATAGGTTATTGGTGTATCTAAACTGTTAGTGTGTGAATGAGTGTGTGATTGTGTCTATGTGTGCACCCTATGATGTATTGGTGCCCTGTTGTTGTAGAGTTGTTCCTTCAGCATTTCCAGGTGAGCACCAGCTTCCCCATGACCCTAAAACTAGGATTAACCGGTATAGAAAATTAATGAATGAATGATTGATTTACTACACTCCAATTGGTGCTGCCACTAGTGTTTTAGTAAGTGTATTATAATTACACATAGCGTATCCATCTTAGAAATTCCTGCTTCAGGAAGCATGTGCAACGTCTGCATGTCCAAAATAGCCACATTTATCTCATCACTGCATTTCAACATGGATGAAAACCTCCGGGAAAAATGCCACTTTTAAATATATCTGGACTATTAGCATGAACTAGGTTGTGTACGAAAGGAAGTGAGATCACACTGATATGTTTTAAGCTTATATATACACACACACACACACACAAGCGTGTGGGTGTGGGTCGGTGCGTAAATCCCAAAATAATATTCCTAAATCCGGTGCATGCAGCATCCTCTTAAACAAGATGGAGGTATTTATAGATCACAATACCTCCACTCATTACACACACAATGGTCTTTATCTGTAAGGAGGAAATGCTGATGATTCGGAGCTTCGACAAACTGAAGAGTAAAGCGCACACTCTGACCTCACACTGATGTTTTGGCTCTCAGTCTCTACTCTAATTCATCCCAAAGATGATCTATCAGGTTAAGGTCAGGACTCTGTGCAGGTCAGTCAAGTTCATCCAGACCAGACTCTGTCATCTATGTCTTAATGGACCTGACTTTGTGCACAGTAATGTTGGAAGAGGAAGGGGCCAGCTCTAAACTGTTCCCACAGAGTTGGGAGCATGGAATTGTACAAAATGTCTTGGGTATACTGAATTATTCATACACCTGTGGCTATGGAAGTGATTGGAACACCTGATGATAGTGTATGTACAGTACATCCGGGGGCTAACGGTGTCCCGTGCTCCATTTTCATTTTGTTCCTAGTAATTTTAAGAAGCATAATAGAATATGGGATGACACGGTGGAGCAGTTGGTAGACCTGGGAGATTTCTGTGTGAAGTTTGCATGTTCTCCCCGTGTTTGTGCAGGTTTCTCCGTGTACTCCGGCATTTCAAAGACATGCATGTCAGGTTAATCGGTGTCTCTAAATACGCCTTAGCATATGAATGTATGTGTAACAGTGTTTGATGGCTACGATGGATTGACGCCCTGTCTAGGGTTATTAATGCTCTTGCGCCCTAAGTTGCCGTGTGGGCACCGACTGAACTGTGAATCCTTGTGGATTAAGTTGAGAAAAATAAATAATTGAATTAATGAATGAATAGAATATGGACCACACAGGACAATTTCAACTGTAAATCTTGAGTGTACAATCACCATATATATATATTTTTAATTGTCATGGGTGATTAAAAATAATGCAAGACTGCTACTGAATGCAAAAAAGTAAGATAGACTGGGAAATTGTGTCGGTTTGCATAGTATACCAACATTATTGTGATTTTGCCAACATTAAACACACTAGAGATGGCACAATATACCAAGACACCCCTGGTCTATAGCATAACAATGTAAAAAATCTAATATATAAGCATCAAACTATCGAGGCAAACATATGGAGCTGCAGCAGAGGGCAGAGGTCGACCAACCTGTGAAGTCTATGTGTGGTAATTAGTCAATAATGTTTACCTAGATGTTATTAGCCAAGTGTTCCTAACATTGTGACTATTCATTGTGATAAATATATATTTACTTGATTAGTTATGTCTGATTAAGATGTCCATGCATCAGACATGGACATCTCCGGTCATGTATAACATATCTAACAGCAGAACCGCCTGTGAGCGGTGATACTCACCGCTCCCCATGGTCCAAACCTCCACTGCGGTTGTGGACGGGCCCCTCGGATACGATCTGACCTCCCAGTGGGCGTGGCTTTCTTGCGATCATCTTGGTCATGAGGTACGGAGGCATGGTCGCGGAATTGAGACGGGCACTGTGGCATGGCGCAATCCTGCTCTACTGATGGCCGACTGTCTGGGTCACACTCGGTCACGTCCATCACCTGATCGCTGAAGTTTACACAATGGATCTGACGAGTGGCTTTACCCTGGCCACAGGAAACGGAGCACTGCAAACACATACACACAAATATCGCAACAGATTACAGATTTAGTCGCATTGCGGTGCTGTTTATAGACAAAAGCTCATGAAATTTGGTGGGAGCCTAAAGTGTGGGGTAGTGATGCCACATTTCAAATATTATGAGGTTTGAAAACAAATTTCCCAAGATATTGGACGTTATTTGTGGCGTTACTTTGTTCCCCGTAGTGGCGAACAGAGCACTGCAAACACACATACCACTGATTAGTATAGAGTGTGTTAGCTTATGAATACATTCTACCTTACTGTGATTACAGTTGAGTACCGTACATACTGCAGCTACAATCATACAATTTAAATAAAAAGGCTTGTAAGAGATCCGAGTGTAATATTGTAGAATTTCACAAGTCCATTCAGGCCACTTCAATACATCTGGACGATACAAGGGAGTTCGTTTAGATTCAAAATCTGATTATGTCTTTAAAACGTGCATAATTGGCTTTAGTTCCACTTCGTTTGCTTGTTTAACACCGGGGTTTGTTTTCCTTACACCAGGACTCCGGAGTCTGTAGCCGCCATGCTGAATCAGTAAAATGTTTCTGCAGCAATGGGCTGGTTGTATTCCTCTGTGCACTTTGTATATGTGTATGTGCTGTGTTTACAGATGTTTCCCATCAGGAGAGCATGCTGATACTCCCACTCTCACAAACACACACGCGCACACACACACACACACGTGCATATGCAGGGAGGCCAAAGGAGGGTCTGTGTGTTATTTATGTCAGAGATATTTAGTGTAGTGCTCCATGCAGGAAGACATTAATTCCAAAGCCACAGTCACCACATCTACAATCCAGCTAGCTTCCTTGCTCTGGTGTTAGTACCATATTTATCACTGATTCACGAAGAAGTGTCACACCTCTGTCAGTGCGTCACCCTAGATGTGATGCACTATATTGCCAAAAGTATTCACTCACCTGCCTTGGTTCACATATTTAGCTGCTTAACTATGGAAACCCATTTCATGAAGCTCTCTGCACACTATTCTTGAGCTAACCTGAAGGCCACATGAAGTTTGGAGGTGTGTAGTGATTGACGCTGCAGAAAGTCTGCGACCTCTTCGCACTATGCGCATTAGCATCCGCTGACCCCCGCTCTGTCTGTTTACGTCACCTACCATTTCGTGGCCGAGTTGCTGTCTTTTCCAAACACTTCCATTTTCTTATAATACAGCTGACAGTTGACCGTGGAGTATTTAGGAGCAAGGTGTCCTATGTCCTATGTTCCACGATGAAATTCACTGAGCTCCTGAGAGCGACCCATTCTTTCACTAATGTTTGTAGAAACAGTCTGCATGTGCCTAGTTGCTTGATTTTATATACACCTGTGTTCATGAAAGTGACTGTAACACCTGATTCTGATCATTTGGATTGCTGAGCAAATACTTTTGCCAATATAGCGTACATCCAGTAAATGCCCTTTATGTAGAAGTGTTGCGCAATACTGATTATCATTCCTTCTGCGGGTTCATGTTGGTGTACAGTAAAGTACAGTATTGCAGACTGCAATGCAGCACCTCCGGCAGACAAAAAAATTGTTGTACGTCCAAAGTATGGGGTAGTGACGCAAGGGGTGAAAATTTCCTCGAGTCTGAGCCTTTGCATCGCAAGATACTGGCTAGTGAAAGGCAGTGCTTTGAGCATACCCTTAATTCCGACAGGTCCACTATGTCAAAGATCGATTGTATACAATATATAGCAGGAAGAGACCCCGTGTTAAAAAAAGAGCTGACCTTAAGGACTTCCTGTGTGTCATTTATTACGTTGCCTTACTTAGCGGAGATGAGGTGGAGGAGGGTTGAATGCTGCTTGCAACGAACAAATACTTACCCCTGGTTCAAAAAGGAGCCCCTATCCTTTCAGCTAATAGCTGCCCGCAGCAATCAGATGACTATCGGTGGACAGGATATTAGTAATTACTGGGGTCTGGCTTGACCTGTGGCTTTCCAGAACTATAACTGTGTTCTATATTCCTTATCCGACTACAACTACATCAGCTGTTGAATGTTCTACCTCAAGTGCATCAACTTTAAAAGGGGGTGAAAGCTCTTCATACCTGACTCCATTCCGTCACCTTCCACTGACCGCAGGCCAACACGGAGCATATTTCTGTAGAGGGAGGTTTGGGAAGATGAGTGCACTGTGAATCCTCAGCCACGCCGCCGTGAATGTCACGACAGCTGACGTAGCGCATGCGGACTCCCTTCCCACAGGTGGCGCTACACTGTATAGGAGAGTGACATAATGACCAGACGAATTACCAATACACAAACAAACTGATCGGTTCGCACATACATTACACGTTACACTGCAAGAAAGACGTGTGAACAGATAATCCTTATTATTTTAGAAATGTGGGAGAAAACTTTTAAAACCAATGTTGTGAAAGATTTCCATATTTTTACTAATTCAAGGAATACAAAGGAATGCTTAAAGATCCAAGCGTAAGCCCAAGATGAACACCCGTGATCTCAGAACCCTCGAAACCTTTTACTAATTTAGCTCCGTCATATCGTAATTATGTTGGTGCATTATGTAATAGGACCACCGTGGCTTAATGGATAGGGTAGAATACTGGGGACCAAAAGATCAACGATTAAATCCCCACTCCAGGACAGTCATGCCTAAAGTCATTAAGCACGGTACCCAACCCACAACTGCACCCCGTGTGCCTCAATAGGGGGCAGAACACTGCCCTGGGTGTTCTAATAGCACCCCGGATGGGTTAAATGCAGAGAAAGAATTGCTGAAGTTGGTGATTATGGTTCAAGCGAGCATTAAAAATATTATTTCTTTGTAGTCTTGGGGGATTGGTGTCTGCCAGTCATATTACAAGCGTGTTTTTGGACTGTGCGAGGAAACCCACACAAGGAGAACATGGAAACTCTAAGAAAGCAACCAGAATGTACTACTTGGGAATCAATCCCAGGGCCTTCTAATGCTAAAGTCTCAGTTCACTCGAGATGAGTGTGTATAGCTACTATAGCGTAACAAAACAGCTCGTTTTGCTACCCCATAAACATTTTGTTTCCTAATACGGAAAACACTTCATACCATGTGATTATTGCTTCATCTTGTGCTCACATGCATCACACTACGACTTTGGGGCAGTCGTAGGCTTGTGGTTAAGGAACCGGCCTTGCGACCGGAAGGTCCCTGGTTCGATTCCAAGTA
>JAOUQT010000001.1:2767634-2786139 GCA_025769995.1 Xyliphius kryptos | reverse complement strand
AAGAATGGCTTAAAATCCCTCTGACCACTGTGCAAGACCTGTATGTGTCATTCCCAAGACGAATTGACGCTGTATTGTACTGCAAAAGGAGACACTACACCATACTAATAAATTATTGAGGTCTAAAACCAGGTGTTTCAGTTTCATTGTCTAACCCCTGTATATATTTAAGTAAGTAAGGATAAAAGAGTCTTGTAAATGCTGTACATGTAAAATAGCTGACATTAATTAATTCATTTTATCCCTGTATTTGCTGAAAGAAGCTCTATCATTTTTTATGAGTGAGGAAACACCAACAGGGCACTTTGTCTAGTTATTGTCTCTCTAGAGCGCAATGTATCTGAGACATGTGGCCAAGCATTGGCACCGCTTTCTCATACCCACGCTTACTAGGATAAAACACTCGCTGATGAATGAATGAATAAACTAATGCATTCATTAATTAATATTTATTTCTAAAATGTCGGGTTGATCGCGCGTTTAATGTTTAAATAAACACATTTTTGCGCACCAGCATTACTGATTTAAAAAAAGTTTTAGCCACTCACCAAACCGGAACAGAGACTGATGACAGCGACGTGCTCTGATTCCCCGTTCACGTGTCCTTTATAAAAACAATGCCGGTATACCGTGTCCTCCCCGTGCTCTTCCTCCGCCTTGTGAGTTTCATTCCGCTCACCGAGGACGGTCACGGTATATAGCGGAGCAATAAATCCAGCTTCGAGCGTCAGGTTCAGGTGATAATCCCGACCGAAGGCGGAGAGTCTGTAATGCGCGTGCTGGGATTCCCAGTGTCTCGTTTCCGGTTCATTATCGGCGCTCCGCTTCCTCCGTTTAAAGTGAGCGCTCGGAGGCAACGCGTCGCCTGTCTCAGTCACTCGAATGGGCGTCACGATCTCATGCGCTCCGGTGGGTTCCGGTGATCTTGCTGTGGAGAAGTGTGGAGGAGAACTAAGTGAACAGTGCGGAAAGCAACATAATTACATAACAGACCACTTTGTAGACAAAAAAAACATAATGAAGGTTGATGGGATCTGCGGCGAAAGCGGGACCGTCTCCAGAAGAACGTGTAAGATTCTCCAAAGACACTTTGTAAAACGTTTCGGACGGGGGCAAAGACACACTGTAAACTGGAGAAGGGACACAAAGTTAAGAGGGGCGGCACGGTGGTCAGGTGGTAGTGTTGAATCACAAGTTCGGTCCCCGGGTGGGGCGACTTGGGACCTCTCACCGTGTTCGCGCGTCTTTTCTGCGCGTCCTCCCGCATTTCAAAGATATGCATATAATAATTGTATTAATTAATGAGTGTTATTATTAATTGGTGTCATTATGAATAGGTGTCTCCAAAGTGGCCCTTAATGTGTGAATGTAAGTATGACTGTGAGTGTTTGCCCTGCGATGGAGTGGCGTCCTGTCTTGGGTTGTACCTGCCCAGAGTTGCCGGGTGGGCGCCGGCTGCTAAGAGGAGTAAGTAAAGAAGGTTTCAAGTAGGTTTTCTTAAGGTTTTCCTGTATCTTTCAATGAAAGTACATGTATATGTGACTCTGAACATCCTTTAGCGGTGTGTGTGCATGATGTGCACGATGCGCATGTGGAGTGGCGTGTCATCTAGGGTGTGTTCTAAAGTGTCCACGAAAATGATAAAGCACTTAATGAAGATGAATGAGTGAGTGAGTGAGTGAATGAATGAAAGTTAACAATAGCTTGTTTTTCACCAAATAAATGACCAGGAAATGGAATCGGTATCAACTTTTCACGCGCACGAGTAGAAATTCATTCATTCTCTACTATCCACTGCAGCCGCAGCGTGCGATATACCGGGAAATTAAAAATGAATGACACGCCAACTTGCGGAAAGGAAAAAAAAGTTTTCTTACCTTTTCTCGACCGTCCCGGAGCTCTTCGGGTCCCAGCTGTTACACTGACAAAATCCTGGAGTAGGATGAACAATCCCAGACGCCAGAGAAAAGCGTGCATGTTTATTCTGCCAGAAATAAAGTCCCCAAAAAACAGCGCGCGCAAATCCACAAATATTCCAGGGGCTTTCTTTCTTTTCCGGTGAATGCGCGTCTCTTCTCCTGACGTGCGGTTCTGCCGTTGCATGCACTCGGGGGGGCGGCTTACATGGTCGCGAGCGTGCGCTGGGGTCCTTGAGCTCTGTCCGAGTTGTTGGCGAACTTGAATAGCGATGCCTATTAAAGGGAGGGAGAGGGAGGAGAGAGGAGGGAGGGAGGGAGGAAGAGGTGAAAAGGAGGAGGGGGATGTGTGGACGGGGGTCGAGTGATGTCGGCCGCCGTGGGCTCCGGTGCCTCGGGTTCAATAGATCAGGGGGTGGGGTCGAGGAAGAGGCGAGAGGAAGGTGTGTGTTTGTGTGGGTATGTGAGGAAGAATATTCCTGTCTACAGGCGGAGCTTGGGCTTTACCAGTCAGGACATCATGACACACATCTTAATTATGTACCTGAATGTATCAATATAAGCACCAAACCATCTCTGGATTAGAAACGCCTGGATAATGCCAGGTTGTGCCACCTTTTTTAATCAATTACAGCACAAGGAACTGACAAGGTGTTGAATATCTTTTATATACAATATGACCCATACCCACTGTTGCTGCTCTGCCAGTTTGCCTTGCTAACACTCTGCTACACTAAAATACTGGCATCAATGCCTCAAATCACCCCCACAATTCATTCAGTTCATCTCGTGTACCCATAACCCATAAACCCAAAGACATGCAAGTTAGGTGAATCGGGGCTCTAATGTTTGACTGAGTGTGTGCCCTAGGATGGATTGGAGCCTTGTCTAGGCTTTGCTCCTGTATTTGTGCCCAGAGTTGCTGGGTGGTCACCGGACCCCATGTAGATTAAGAGGTAAATAATGGATGGATCGACGGACCCCATGTGAATTAAGTGGAACAAAATGGATGGATTCATAGTAAATATTGTCTGCTTCTTCACCTTACTTGTGAGCCTAATGTGATCGACTGCATGTGGTGTGTGAGAACATAATGACCAAGTGGGGCACTTTCCAGTGATCATATGCCACCTGCCAGGTGTTCCTAATCTATAGGTGGTGTGTCAACCTTGGTAGTGTGATATAAAATAGAGATATAAAAAGATCCATATCTAAGCGTTTGTTGTCGCTCTTATGTCGCTCTGACTTACAATAAGCCAATAAACATAGCTTTAACAAAGAACAGCTATACGTTTTATTGTTTAATTTGTTTTTGACCTCACAGCAAATAGGACCCGGGTTCGATCTTCAGATGGTACGATTCGGGAAACTTCTGTGTGGAGTTTGCATTTTCTCCCCGGGTTCGTGTGCTGGGTGCTCCGGTTTACTCCAGCATTTAAAAGACATGTTAGGTTAATTGAAGTCTCTAGACTGACCCTCACTGTGAATGTCTGTCTGACTGCGGGTGTGTATGCCGACGGATTAGTGCCCACAATGGGGTTGTTCTTGCCCTTGATATGCACCGTCTGGCCCGCGACCTGTGTGGATTAAGTGGAAGAAAATTAAACATTTTTTATAACAGAGGCGCACTGGATAGTGCTGTGGCCTCACAGCAAGAAGATGCCCTGGTTTGAGCCCTGGGTGGGCCAACCCTAGAAAATTCTGTGTTTCTGTCCTCTCCGTGTTCCCGCGGGTTTTCTCCGGTTGCTCCGATTTCCTCCGGCATTCCAAATACATGCATGCTAGGTTAAATTGCCCTATAGAGTATGATTGTGTATGTGTTTGTGACCTATTATGGATTGGCGCCCTATCTAGGGTTGTTCCTTCCCTAGCGTCCAGAGTTGCCGGGTGGGCACCGGCTTCCCCGTGACTCTAAAACTAAGCGGGTATAGAAAATGAATGAATGAATGAATGAATGTTTATAATAGCCTACCTTTTCTTCAAGATCTAGGTATTTACCGTAACACAACGTGAATAGGCTCAATAAAAATGATAATTAATTTATTATTTATTTATTTAATAATTTATTTTCAAGTTTCTATGACTGACAGGTGGAATAGGAGGAGCTAAAATTACACAAATTAAAGATACTATATCTTCTTTATTTACAAATATTTACTTTGTTTTCTAATTACTTCGTTTCTTATATGAATGCATGTTTATATACAAATAGCGCATTTCTCATACTCAACGCATTAGGGCTTTGTAACTAGTCGAGGTTTTTCCTTTCTTTTAGTTTTGTCCTGAAGTGTGAACGACAGCCAATAGGATGCGGGTAATATGATCACGTGCTCGAGAAGCTACTGATTAGGTCGGTGACACCTGTTTTTTGCTTTGTAATGGTCTAGAAGCTAAACAGGAGGTGTCGCGTTTGTTAAAATAACAAACAAACAAATAAAAAAAAAAAATAGAAGTCGTAAGATAAAAAGCTCCAAACGAAGCCGGTAAGTGAATTCATAATTATTTTATTAAACTAATATCCAATTAATAATAATAATAATAATGAGTTCAACGCCTTTCACAAAATTAACATACATGCTAATTAACAAAATTAACATACATGCTAATTAACAAAATTAACATACACGCTTCTGTCTGTTTTAAAGCCACTTCACGGTGACAAGAAAGAGAACCTGAACGCCATAAAGTGAGTAATAAACACTGCCTTACTCTTATTTCCTTATTTGCTATTTTATTTTTGAATAAATAAAAACACAGTGCTTATAAACATATAAACACACACACACACACACATAAAACTAGGCTGTTGGTGGTATAGGTAAAGTTTTATCTTTTTCCAGCAACCAGCGGTCGCCACAGAAATTCACTCTCATTACTATCTGGCATATATTTTTTTTTTCGCCAGGTGCCCTTCCTGTCGGAGCCTTCAACTTTCCAGGCTTAAGACAGGATAAATAGGGGAGTGTAGAATTCACTAAGCATGCATGCAGTACCCTGAGGAAACCTACGCGAACATGGGAAGAACATGCAAACTCTACACAGGGTCACTCCACTCAGGGTCCACTCCACTCCACTCCAGTCCGTCTTGCTTTGAGATGACAGCACTACCACTATGCCACCGTGCCGCACCTGTTATATAGGTAAAAAAAACTACAGTTTTGCTCATATTTTGGCTTTTACAATAAAGTACAGATACGACGGGATTGTCAGATCTTTATTATTAAAGTATAATTTTCTTTGGAATTCTCTACATTAGATGGGTCATGTGGGTTTACTCCGGGTGCTCTAGTTTCCTCCCACAGTCAAAAGACATGCACGCCAGGTAAGTTTGAAATGCTTACTTGTCACTGACTTGCGTATAGATATGTGACTTTGTGTATAAGATGAAACATGCGTATGAATGTAACTTCGTTCATGTCATTAAAAATGGCTGCGGGTGCTAAAGAATACGGTAAACAACAAATAAATAAATCAAAATAAACAGGTGTAAACGTATAAAGTCAGTAAAGTGCTCAGTGAGCTAGGGTGATCTAGGGTGACCAGACTAGAAACTAAACAAATTATACTTGATAATGAAATGGGTCTGCCATCTAATTGATTTTTTTTCCAATGGAAAGCTTTCTCTGGAATAATTGTATACATATGAGTTTATTAGTATGAACCTATGCTGGAATATTAGCTGAATCTTGATTTTATTCTATACAGACATATTTAAATTAACTGGTTAGACCCTGCACTGGAATATTTTCTTAAATGTCATTTGATTGGTTAGATCCTGCACTGGAATATTTTTTAATCTTATTTGATTGGTTAGATCCTGCACTGGAATATTTTTTAATCTTATTTGATTGGCTATATCCTGCACTGAAATATTTTATGTGATTTGATTGTTTAGAGTTTGCACTTTTTGTACATCTTCTTTGTTTGGGTTTTTGAGATTCATCACTTATAATTTTCCTTATAATCTATCCTCATGCTTTATTCCTTACACAGTCACCTGAATGGCTCAGATCATAGCCTAGACTTGAAGGTGATATCTTTTACTCCACATTTGTGTACAAACACATTTAATTTTGCATAATGGCGGAATTGCAGTGAGTAATATAAAAAAGACATGCATGGTCTACAGGTAATTAAAGGGAAAGGAGCGTATATGCTACACAAAACAAGCTGAGAAAGCACATAATATACTAATAAACACACACGGGATTTATGTCAATTGTCCTTTAGCCACATAAAGCAGCAAAATGTTTGCACATGTGAGGGCTGTCGCTAATTGTCTTCCGTATGCAGACACACACGCACACTCTGATTTAGAGATTCCTGGTGCGGTTTTGTGCAGGTGTGCAACTAAGGACAATTATATCATGGGTAATACTTTTGCCCCGAGAACACACTTTGATATCAGCAATATCTGTGGCATATGAAGATTCTACACAGTACACACAGCCATAAAATTTCACAGAGTTGCCACATCACCCTCATTATCTGCTGGGAAATGTATGATGCACACAAACCATAGGCGCACATCAAAGATGATCACTCTAACAGCTGCATTGTTGAAGAAAAAATGCTTTAAGACAAAGGAAAAAGGAGTCTTCAGGCACTTGGGAATGAAGTTTGTGACTAGCTGAAGTTCAAACTGAGCATATGTTATATACAATGTGTTGTTGAACGTGGCATAGTTAGTGAGTTTATCAGAAACCACTGATCTACGGTTCACTGATGGGATATTCGTACACAACTGTTTCTATGGTTTACAGAAAAATGAGAAAATATCCAGTATTCGGAAAAGCATCTCTGAACACACAACAAGACGGAGTGCTGCCATTCTTTTGGGGCATTCATGTCTTGCTTAACAGACCCTCAACTCTCGTAGCTGACCATGGCTGACCAATAGCAAAAGTGTAGATAATTTTTGACTCACCCTTGTAAAAATATTATAAAAGGAATACACTGATTTGTTATGGGTTTCACAGGATTCTTACCAAATAAATAACCACACTGTACCTCTCAAGCTTTACCAGCTTCAAATTGGCACTTCAGCCCTTGTGACTCTTAAAGGCTTGACTCTGGTTATGATCTTGTTTTCCAAGTGACCTTATGTCTGTATAATCTTCACTTCATCTCAAGCCCAATGACTTCAGATAAGGACCAGACAGCTCTACATGTTGACCGATTTTTCTAAAGCACATGGGGCAATTTGCCAGGCGTTTAAATCCCTGTTGCCCTAGAGCTTTCCTCAGAGTCACCCTGCAAGTTCTTACAGTCTAAGCCCTCGTCATGTAATCGCAATAGTTTTTTTGAACCAGGGTGCTGTGCGTCAGAGAAGGGCTGGTTGTGTTTAACACTGAGGAAGGGAATAATTGTGTTTATGTTGATGGCTTTACTTGATTTAATGCTCAATGGATTGGTGGTGCAACTTCATTTAAACGTTCTTTACTTAAATCCGACTTAAATTACTTAAAAGTCTTTTCTATATTGATGGCCATGTCATGGGGCTATGTTTCCTTCTGCAGTGGTCATAGGCATGCATCTAAAAATCCAGCTGTTATATCTTTGCCAGAGTGTTAAATATGAATGGTTCTATGTTGGTTTGGGAAGCAGTGCATGAGCGATTGGCATGAGAGTGTGAGTTTGTTTTGATAAGTAAGCATTAGAAGGATCGGGTTTAAACTGAATTTGCAATAAATGGAGCATGCAATAACACAAGCTAATAGAGCCGAGCAAAGTCATACAGGATTTGAGATGGTTTCTGAAGGTGGATTAATGGGCTGAATTTGATTAGTTTTTGTAAAGCTTAAGGGCGTACTTTAGCGCCAACTGTTTTATTCTAAAGTGGAATCGTAGTTCATTCGGAGATGTCTGTTTATTTATTTATTGATTAACATCATCTTTGCCATCGACATCTATGTTTATGACAGAAACACATTTTTCATCTGGTATATCTAAACACAAGTCATATGTCCATAATGAAGTCTTATATCTATACACAAGTTAATGACAATTTAGCATCTCCAGATAACATAGCATGCATGTCTTGGGAGGCATGCAAACTCCACACAGAAATTTCCTAGGTGAGATGATGTATATGTTCCATAAGTCTAGTTTTTGCCATTGTTAATGGATACATAGTTTCAGGTATGATTTATATTGGTATTATTTTACAAGAGTGCAGTGTGGATTGTATAAGTAGATTTTATATAAGAGTTTAAGTACTAAATATTTTAAAAGGGTGAATCTGCTTCCCACTTGGTGTTTGATAAGATTTTTTTGACTTTTTTTTGAGGGGCTATTGACTTGCTCTGGCGACACCCCTTAAAGGGAGAAGCCGATAGGAGTTGACTAAGAATATCTTTTCTGGTGCTGGATATTTTGGAAGAAAATAGTCGGGTCTGGTGAATTGATCCCAAGTGATAAAAAAATGTTTGTTATTAAAAGTTTGAAACCATTTTGAATAGTCTGTAATAGTAAAAACATCTGGCAAGTAGTTAATAACTGAGACCTGCACTGGCTTCACTTATACTCTGCATAAGCAAGGACATCAGACTCAAATCCAGAGTCTATTTCCAGAGTTATAGTGAATTTTAAGTTTAAAGGCTGAGTTTCATGTGTTCTTTTCATGTCAGTGTGTGTTTTCTCCCACCTACAAAAACATACTGGTAGGTATACAGTGGTAGATTTTAGGCAGTAGTAGCTTGGTGGTTAGGAAGTCACCTGTTCAACTCCCACAACTATCAAGCAAGTCATTTAGCCCTTAATGGCTCAGTAGTATGAATGAGATAAATGTAATTCACTCTGGATAAGAGTATCTGCCATATACACTAAATTGGTGGTTAAGAAGTCACCTCTTCAACTCCCACCACTGTCAAGCAAGTCCCTGGGTGCTTTACTGGCACCTAATTTGTGTAGTTGAAAAGGGGTATCAGAGCTACTGGCGTATACCTGCACTGTACCTAGTATTTTCATGGGATGGTTTCTGGATCTACCGGAACCCTGACCAGGTTAAATAACTGAAAATGAATGGGAAGAATGCTGGTGTTGCTTCAGGTCAGTCATTTACATTTAGGTTATATGGCAGATACTCTTATCTGAATTACATTTATCTCATTTAAACTACTGGGTAGTTGAGGGCTAAGGGACTTGCTTGATAGTTATAGGAGTTAAACAGGTGACCTCATAACCACCAAGCTACCACTGCCAAAAAATAGAGAAGCAATACCACATGATTCACTCAATGAGTTTTTACTATTACTACAGCTAATTGTAATGAATAAAGAATGGAAAGCACTGCTTTATAAAACATGTTTTATATCAATCCAAATGTATACTTCATCTTGATAATATCTGAACTTCTAATATTGCAGTGGTTTAGAAGCAAAGTGTTTCCTCTACACTCAACCACTGCTCTTGGATTCTGGGTGTAGGGTTTGTCTCCAAAAACTTCACAAGCCAGCTGTCGGGGTATTTTCCAAGACTCCCCCTCTAAGCAGCAAGCTCTAGAATGCCACTGTTAGTCGAACCAGGATCCGTCAAAATTTATACACATAGATTAGTGTGAATACGTCCTAACTCACTATGGCATGCAATTTTAAATGATAACCTTACGATTCGAAATTTATGGAGCCGGGCACCTTCTCCTCACAGGATGTTTCATGGAAAGTACTATATGTCAGACTTCACAGAAGCTGTAGGTCCTTCTAGGAATTAGACAAAAATATTTATGTATTCTTTAGGCTAGGGCTGACTCGAGCTAATCAGTCTGCACTTAGCCAGGTTCTCTGTATTTAAAATAAACCAGACTGGGTTGGAAGTGTGAGTGATGCGCTGGGGGATCTTCAGGAACAGAGACGTCTCGGACCAGGATATACAGTATTATAGGTCATAAATGGTATCGTAAGAAAGTCGTGTAATGACTTTCAAAGGGGGTCAAATCACATGCTAAGCAGTGAATCAAACCACTCTCATGGGTTGTTGTGGTTTTAGCACCAGTCGTGGCTAGTTCTTTACATTCTCCAAAACACATAGCATGAATAAAGACTTTAATGCAGTTATTAGAGGGACTTCTTACTGAAAAGCTGGGCTATGACCACCGCGCCTCTTGTTCTTGCTTTCTTTATGAGCCAAGACTAATTGGATTTAATTATCATATGATTCAATTTGACTGATTAGTCTTTGCCTAGACTTGCTTTAAGACCATCCAGCACATATTATCTGTTCTGAAGAGAGACGTCTCTGTTTGTGATATCACTTTTTTAAATTTTGTTATTCTTGCAGATTTCGTGTAATGCATCATCAGAGCAGTAGAAGACTTTTCCCTATAGATTAATCTTACTGTTATTCTTGGCAGGTTGTCAGGAAGCTCTGGTTTTTAGCCATACACATGCTGTACCGATGTAGTGAGAAGCGTCTGTTCTGCTCTGTGCGTGACGCAAGACAGTTAAAACACCACTAATGCAATGCGTTGGTAATCTCTGTTCTACTGGCTGAAGAAGTTCTGACCCCATTAACTATAATACATCAGATACAGTCAAATGGGTCATGAATTTGATTCTGTGGCAGTCAGAGAGTCTAACCCTAGAGGCACAGGCCTGACTTACCCCAGAGATAGAATAGGAAGAGAGACTGACCTGTGAGAGAAAATTAAGTACGGAAGTTAGATGTTAGTTATATAAGGGAAGCGATTAACTGGATCTCATGAATCTATCTAAGAATATAGCTCGGTTTACCCATAGCTGGTATATATTGCATTTCCAAGAATTGTAAAGAGCAGAGCTTTGCATTTTATAGAGTAAACCTGTAAAAAATGCTAAGTGCTAACTATGTAATAATAGCTGTTTTTTATATTATTTTTTATTTTGTATATACTGTATACACTTACCAATCACTGGATTAGAAACACCTAGCTATAGACATGTTGGTCCTCATTTTTGTTAATTATAGCACAGATAAATCCATGAGGGTACAATATTATATAAAAGTTTACCCATGCCCAATGCAGAATTTCTACCAGTTTGCCTAGTTATCTTAGTTTGATGCTGACCTCTCGGATCAAAGACACAAGGCCGGCCACTGTCTGATCTTTGGCTGAATGTTTGTTGTTGGTTTCTGAACCCTTTGTACACCTTGTACCAGGGTGTGCATCTGCTGCTAAAATACTGGGACCAAAACTTAAGCGGGCTACCACTGCACCACTGTATTCATTGCTTCATAACAAGCAAATCTTTGTCCACATAGGGCTTCTTTCAGTGGGGGGAAAAAAGGGTGTATATCATAAGGGACAGAGCCCATATTTTTTTTGCATATATATCTAACGCTTCTTTTTGTACTCTTCCGTTTTGCACAAACAAGTCTGTCTTGGATTATTGCATAAGCAGAAACATTTTTGATATGCAAAATGATTTGCTCTCATCGTCACTTATGTAGCCAATTGTATCAGTTCACGTTCAAAATCAATGTTGACATCGGTCAAGGACATGGACATCTGGCTCATTCTTCATAGCTGACACCTTGTGCAAAGTTCCTTGAATGTAGTCCATTCTTAGTCCACACACATTCTATGCTCATTTTCCGTGCAAATCAAAAGTGGGGCAGCCATATTTTCTTGCCCCGCAGTCAAAAATGGCCTGATGGAACATCAGGGTGACTTGAAAGACGGCGCTTTCATACAATAAGCGTTGATAAGCAGATAAAATAGGCTTTTATATAACAGTAGTCTATATAATTTTTGACTCTGGTGAGTGACATGAATATAGTTCTTAGAAACTCAATATCTTTCTTTAACTTTCTCAGTGGATTGAGACCTTGCTTGCTTTAGTGCAACGACTAGATGTATCACCAGAAGATTAATGCTTGCAATCTGGCCATCTTTGCTAAACCTATCTAATGGAATAGCTTCAAATAATGAGCAACCCGAAATTGTTCCTACAGGATTATTATTCTATGCTAATTTCCACACACTGAATCGCATTCTCCGGCTGCATACGACTGCAGTGTCTCGATAAACGATGAAAACATTAAAACCTTACTTCCTACATAAAACAGGGCCAACACTTCCAGACTCCCAATGACAGACGGCATAAAAAGTTGGACAAAGCTTGCAATATCCCAACTGACGACGAAACTGTGCTGTAGAGGATAAGCGGTAACAATTGTGGAATATAGAGAAAGAAGCAGAAAGAAAATTATTTTTTAAAAGTCACATAATCACATAGTGATTGTCATGGGACTGGAAAGTCTTGGTCAAGCAGATAAAATGGTTGTAGCTCGAATATTCTGCTGTAAAAATTCATTTATTAATAAATTATGTATAACTGTCGCTACTGGATATTTTATTTCTTTCAGACAGTTTTCTGTAAACCATAGAGATGGTTGTGTGTGAAAAGCCCAGTAGATCAGCAGGTTCTAAAATACCAGCACTGTCTGGCACCAACAACCATACCATTTTCGAAGTCACACAATTCAAATTTATTTTCCATTCTGATTTTCAGTTTGCACTTCACGAAGTTGTCTTGACCACCTCTACGTGACTAAATGGATTGAGTTGCGGCCGTGTGATTGTCTGATTAGATATTTTTTAAATAAGCAATTGAACATTGTAGCTAATACAGTGGCCAGTGAGGGTATACTGTATGTATACGCTGAACGATCATTGGACTATTAACACCTGGCTATTAACATGTTGGTCCACCTTTTGATTCATTACAGCACACAGACATAGAGGAACAGACTCAAATGATACAGTTCTATATATAATTTGACCTATACCCACCGCAGCAGCTCTGCCAGTTTGCCTAGCTAATTCGATGCTCATCTCTCGGATCAAAGACACATGGCCAGCCACTAACACATTTTTGGCTGGATATTTGTTGCAGATTCTTTGTAAACCTTGTGATACTGTGGTGCAAGAACAGCCCAAACATGCATCTTTTGCTAAAACAATGGTAGCAAAACCTGTCTACAGTCAAAGTCACTCAAGGCACACTGTTTAACCATAGCTGGTAAATGTTGCCTTCTGTTATGCAGTGGACAGGTCCAGTGATAAGTTACTTTTTTGTGCATATATTTGTGCATGAATCTCAGTGTCAAATTTTTAAAATGTTCATTTTTTTATTTGTTTTTTCTAAGTATAATAGCGTTGGCTCCCTGATGTTCCCTTGGCATTGCTTACCATTGATGTCTCACTGGGCTTAGTTTGCATGCTTTATGGATTTTTATTTTTCCTCTGTATTATTTTTCTTGTTTTTTTGCGTTCTATAGTACCTCAGAAATAATTGTTACGTGGCAATGTGCGGTATGTCGCCTCTAAATTTTCAGTAGGTTTGAGTATGCCAAAGCTGCCAAGATTTGGACAGTTGTCCCAAACTGGGTGTATTTATGACCAGAATTACTGAGCGAGACTCATGATATACTAATGCTTATTTTATTAAATACAGCTATGCACAGACTGTAAATTCTGTAATCATATGTTACACCTTTAATAAGCCGCATTTTTAAAACCTCCTTTTGTGCTGATGAAGCACTTGCAAATGCCAACCTCTGCCCAGCTGGCAGAGGCAAGGACTTCAGTGAAATATTGCTGAAACAGCTGTGATGAAATTCAGTCTGGTGGCTTATTTCTCTCTCTGAGTCTCCCTAAGGCATTTGGCATTATAGACACAGACGATCTGCTGTGAACATACTGTATTTGTTGCCAAATCGAACAATGCTAGAAATTCCTGTAGCCGTACAGTGTATCCGGAAAGTATTCACGATGCTTCACTTTTGTTATGTTAGTTTTATTCCAAAATAAAATAAATTAATTTTCCACAATTTGTTTGAAATTTCTTATAATTACGCATGATGAAGGCCACAAATGTGCTCATAGTGCCCTTCAATGAGTAATTTTTCTGTACCTTTCCCCATTTCTGTACCTCGATACAATCTCATCTCGGCGGTCTATAGACAAGTCCTTGGGCTTCATGGCTGATTTGTGCTCTGACATGTACTGTCAACTATGGGACCTTATATAGACAGGTGTGTGCCTTTCTAAATCATGTCCAACCGACTGGATTTACCACAGGTGTACTCCAATCAAGTTTTCAAAACAACTGAAGGATGATCAGTGGAAACAGTTCTGAGTGTCATGGCAAAGACTATGAATATGTACTCTATGTACATGCACTATTTTATTTTTTTATTATGTTTCATAAATTTGCAAAAATTCCAAACACACATGTGTGAGCTACTTTAAGGCGGTGTGGGTAATTTGCTAGATTTCAGCAGCAGCAGTGTTATCCAGGTCCAGAGGTAAAAGATTGTGAAATTATCAGTGACTTAAACAAGACTAGTTCTACAAGAGAATAAAGTTGTTGGAAAACTGTACGGCTGAGTTAGCATTAGCAAGTGCTTTCTTTTTATATGCTTGTACTTTTCTGATCAGTACAGTGTCTAATATCTACTGTAAAATTGCTGTTTCCATTAAGATCATTTTTTTCTGTTCTTCAGTCCCCAGATATATACCCGAAAGCAGCAGGATGTCTCCTGACTCCGACTAGGGCTTTATTTCTGGCTTTTTTTATACCACAGACCACACTCTTCCTTTGTAGTTTGTATACCGAATTCTGCCTCGCATCTCTTGTGCGTCTGCGGTTTCCTGCGCCATCCATCTGCACAAGCTTTTCAACAGCCACTAAAGACAACTACAGACAGACACTGGTTATATTTATATTTACACCAGAAATGTTGGTTTCTGCCTAAATTTGACATCAACACATCATTAGTCAAAACTAAAAACCGGTCTCCATTGCACACAAAGCTGAAATTAGAACAGTTTTCTCTCTGGTGCGTGATAATATAAAAGATTTTGTGGGCTCCTATTGTGGAAAGCCTCACATGGGTAAGGTGAGTATTACTGATAGCTTTCAAGTAATTCAAAAGACTTTTATCTGGATATTGTTGGCTTGCACCTTAAAAACTGCTGCTGTTTCGGATTATCATTTAGGCGTAGTAGGCTCCAGATCCTTACGTGTTAGACTCCCCTGTATGCAATATGTGTTAGACTTGTCATAACGTGGCAAGAAGAAAACATTATCCCTTTTTAAAGTCATGGCTGAAGTCTAGAAAATACATGCGTAATAAAATGTGTCCTGTATCTGTAAAATGTAAAAACTCGTAAGACCTTGATAAAATAATAGTCTAGGAAAACAACAAACTATCATTCTTATAGTGTTTATCTTAATATTTATATTTTTAGCAAAATCTGTGCTTGTGGCTGGCCTGATGGCACAGGGGTTAGTGCTGTTGCATCGCAGCAAGAACGACCTGGGTTTGAACCTCAGGTGGGACAACCCAGGAAATTTGTGTGCACGTTCTTGCTGTGTTTGCGTGGGTTAACTCCAGGTGCTCTGGTTTCCTTCTGCATTCCAAAGACATGCGTGTTAGGTTATTTGGTGCCTCCAAAGTGGCCATTTGTGTATGTGTGCGTGTCTGTATGTGCACCATACGATGGTCTGCACTAGGCTGATTTCTGCTCTTGATCCCAGAATTGCTGGGTTGGCACAGGCTGGCCTATAACCCCATGTGGATTAAGAAGAAGCTAATGAATAAATTAATTATTTAACCTGCACCTGCGTCAACACTGACTGATCGCTAGATTATGAATGCCTGGCAGGTAGCATATGGTCACTGATAAAGTGCTCCAATTGGTGGTAATATTACAGTCGAATCTCAGGTGTTAACTATGCAAAAGGGACCATTTACCAGCTATGTGTAAATGAAGGAACTTGAGTGACTGATGGTGGACAGATAGTTATAGCCCTGAGGTGTGGTGTTTCAGGAATATCTGCACTTGTGGGCTGTATCATGAGTGTACCAAGAATAAAGGAACCAGCAACAAACCTCCAGCCGACGATCACATGTAGTTGATCCAGGAAGAGGAAATTGAACTAGCGAACTGAGCCAAGTGCACTGGGTCGACCAGTGCATGGAGGTTATTTTGCTCCTTGTGGAGTCTGTTATTAGCCAGATGTTAATGATCCAGGGATCAGTGCTGTCCCAGAGATTGAAATTAAATTGTATTAATATGAGAAATCTGTGAACGAGTCACGTTGTGCATTTAATACTGCTGAGCTTGCAAATGGAAAAAAAAACCTCGCTTCAGGAATTGTTTTGCTTCACTGATATACACCAGGGTGGCATGGTGGTGCAATGGATAGCACTGCCGCCTTACATCAAGAAGGATCTGCGTTTGATCCCCAGGTAGAGCGAAAATTCTGTTTTGAAGTTTGCGTTTTCCTTCTGGTGCTCTGGTTTTCTCCCGCATTCACAAGACATGCCTGCTAGGTTAATTGGTGTCTCTAAAGTGGCTTTTAGTGTGTGAATGTGTGTGTGCAGTACGATGGACTCTGCCATTGTGCCCAGAGTTGCCGGGTGTGTACCGGCTAGAGAATGAATATATACTCCTCTTTATCTACATTCACCCAAAAGAGAGGATTGTCCGGTTCGTCACTCTCTCTTTTTCTTTTAAATCGTCTCAGTTTATTTGCTTATTAACGATGTAAATCTACATCCAAATTCAACTGCTTTGTGACCATGTCCATTGTTAAACATTCTTTACAAATAAAATCAAATTCGACTGAAGGACCTAATTGTCTTCCTCAACAGGAGGGAGGAAAAGCCCAAACCTCAAAGGAAGCTCCAGATACTGATAAAAAAGACCAAAGGAGAGGAAATGTTGTCCTATTACTTGTTCTTATCAAAGGGGCAGAGGGGATCTCCTTAGGCAGCATTGCGCAGGACAATAGGATGGTAATAATCTCTCTTCTTCTTCTCTGATACCAGCCAGAGCATAAGAATGAGGACTTTTAAGGATTCAGCATATAAAGAGAAAGAAAAAAGCTGCAGCTTAAGATGCACTACCTTGCTCAGGTTGTCTCAGGTGTTCCGTGTCTTTGCTCACCTGCCTTAACAAATTACAATAAGGAAACACATACACCAGGGTTCAGTTCCTACAGACTAAACGCTGCATATATTAAAGTGCTCTCAGTGCTCATTTTAAGTGCACACTAAACTAGTAAGTTTTATAGCAAATGCAAATGAGTCAGACAGAATCGGTAATCTTCTAAACCAACTGTTATTTTTTTTTGCCCTTCATACACACACCAAATAGCCGTGATCTGGTTTGTGTCCCGAAACTATACACCCTGTCATTTTGTTATTCTTAGGCTCAAATTTGGGAATGATTGGATGACTACAGCACAACAAAGCATGTGCTAAAGAGAGTTCCAGCTGTTTGGATTCTTTCTAAAGGGACACTTTGCTGCTCATATGTTTCAAAGCTTTCCATAAAGCAGACTAAAAAATCCTCTTCATGACTATCCAGCAAAGCAAGCTAAGTAGTTTTGTCATGTCAAACTAAGAAATTAAGATTTCGGGTATGTACATGAATTACAGACTTTCATGGTTTATATGGGAGTTCATGGTTTTCCAATTTGTTCATTTTCTTGCCAAGTTCTAATAGTAGAGACGTCTGATCAAGACCTCCTGATGTCTGTACTAATCTTTTTTTTCCACTGAATTATAAAAATACATTCATTAATGCGAACACAGGAAGAACATGCCAGCTTCACACACAAATTTCAAGAGTCGCCCCACCCATGGCTTGAACTTGCATCTTCTTGCAGGGAGGATACAGCATTATCCATTGTGGTGTGTAGGTTAGTAAATAATGTTTAATTCTCAAGAAGTTTAAATGGTTTTAATTTCTACTTAGCCATAGACCCACATATTGCGATATAGGTTTTTAAAGAATTCAATCCTTATCGGAACCTCTTTCGAATGGAGTCCCACAAGGCTCATTTTTTGTGCCAGTATTATTTTACGTACAGCGCAGGATTTCTCCTGGTGCTCTGGCATCCCAAAGACATGCATGCAAGGCTAATTGGTCTCTTTAAAGGGGCCGTTAATGTGTGACTGTGTGTGCCCGATGATGAATTGGCACTATGTCTAGGGTTTTTACTTTTGTCCTAAGTTGCTGGGATTAAATGTCATATTTGATATGCCTCATTTGGACCTGGGTGGTATCAACACATTTGTAAATCCTATTGTAAATAATGTACTGTATGAGGGTGAGTAGAAATGTATCCACACTCTGGTTATATCAGGTTATCAATGACTTGTTCACATGTGAATTGCACAAAAAAGAGAAACATGCATGATATTTATTAAAGACAATTGAGCGTGGATATGTGCACGATTCTGTTGTATAGGCGATGACAGTTAAATTCATTGGCATATCATTTGCATACGATGAAGATTCATGTCTGGTGACGAGGTAAATACAGCTGTGTAAAGCTTATTGACAGATGGACGAAGTATATACGGCATAATAAGATCTGCATAGCAGCATCTCTAGATTGTACTGAAAACTAGATTGAAGCATGGGGTGGTTGCACTTTCTCTGTTATATCGCCAAATAATCTGTCTTTACGCCGTGGAAGTTAAACCAATATAAGATTTGTGTATAATATGGTTCTTTTTATGCATAGTATTTGTCTGTCTGATGTTGTTGTTATGATTGTGTAGCGCGTTGATAAGCCGCCTTTGTCCTT
>JAOUQT010000001.1:2522138-2536052 GCA_025769995.1 Xyliphius kryptos | reverse complement strand
ATGAATGAATAAACGAGGAAGTCATCTATTCTGTCGATTTTTATCCATGTTTGAACACAGCGGAAGTGAAACACACACACACACGTGAAGTGAGCACACGTGCACGGAGCATGAGGAGCAACCCACTTCAGATATATTATGACAGGGCGGTACCGGGAATCAAACCTGGGTCCATCCAGGCAATTCTTCGGAGGAAACTTAGCCCCATGACAAAAGTTGAGGATGTTTCCATGCGGGAAATAATTATTCTCTAGGAATAATGAACGATTTCTAGAAATGTCTTCTCACGACATAAAGAGGGGACAAGGAGGGGGTCAGGAGAGATACCGAAAGCAAAGGTTCACATACTTTTGCTGCAGAAACTCTGTGTTAGTGTTTTTTTGTGTGGTTGTGGGGTATAAAATGAACCAACCAATCTTGTCAGCTGTTGCACCCGCAGAGATCCAAACCCCTGGTACGAATGCTCCTGGCTTTTGCATCTAATGCTTCTAATGGAGGTTGGAGATTCTTGTCCCGCAGTGAATGCAGGTCATGGACACAGCAGTGGTGTATTTTTGGGGGGTACTGGGTTCGATCTGTTTTAATGGCAGTGTAGATGGTGTAAAGATTGCGGTGCCGTGAATAAACTCTTTGTTGTCGGTTTCTGCGCAGAACCTTAAAGGGCAGGACGTCTCCTTGAGGGTAAGGGACGATAAGAGACGGATGTGTTTAGAAGCTCGTTTGCGAGCATAGATGCAGTGTTGGTAATAAAAGCGGCCATGTTTTAAATAGCCGTCGCGATGACGGTCTCACCTCCAGTGCAGTCAGGCGTGTCCGGGACAGACTCGCGCAAGCTGACTAATTATATTTACAAAGTGGGAGTGTGTGTTTGTGTGTAAATGCCTTCACTTCCACTCTTGCTCCATTAGCCATCCTGGACAACTGCTTCCAGCTAATATCAAGTTCATTAGCAAAGTGTAACAGCTGCGATCAGATTAAATGAGGCCAAAAGCTCCCCAACAAGGCAACACAAACAATGGCGTCACCTGCTCCCCCCTTACTTCCGCCGCAGACATTTTGTGCAGGCTTTCATCCATCTGATTGAAAAGTCTTTCCAGGGAATAATAACCCAGCACCACTCCAAGCCCATCAGTTTGAGCGAAGGAAACCTGACGAGGATGGAAATTTCGGGTCGCTTAATTAAAGCTCATTCGGCACGCCGCTTCCAGTTGGTTTGGGGTAATTAGCCGTCGCTTGGCTCGGATGAGAAGGAATCGTGCAACTATATAGACTGGCATATGCGCGTCTGCCATGGGGAGATCAGGTACAGAGCGCCTGTGGTGGAAATATGCATTTCGGGGGGAAAAAAAAACGGTGGGTGGGGGGCAGGAGATAATTAGAGCGATTCTGCTTGAGGTCCGGGGTTCCTGTGAAGATCTGGTGAAAAATGGACGCCCGTAGGACGTGTTCAATTTCGTCTGTTTGAGAAAAGCTCACGGCAGGGCAGTGGCCCATAAGCGACGGCGGTAATGAGGCTGTTCACTGACAACACACTCGCAAAATCTGAGACTATTATTCTTATCTTTCAGCCTCTAGTGGGGGACGGGTTGGTAATTACGTCTTAAAGCGGTTAGGGGGTGATTTCAGAAGACGCTAATGCTGCTAACTGCAGCCAAACACATTTACTGGGAGATCAAGTGCCTCATGGAGCCAGTGATGGACATTTTTTTTTCCCCCCTCTCATCACACACAATCCAGCGTGGGTACAGATGGGAATTTACACCTAAATTATCAACAGTGTCATATCATAGAGCTGCAAAATGTCTATCGCAGCACATCATGTCACTGTGTAAGGAGACATCATTGCCGCCATGTTCAGGATCACGGTGCACCCGGATCGCAATGTGCCGGAGATCACGTCCAGTATCGGTTGTAATGCAACAGATTACACGTACATCAAGGTCATTTTTTTTTTGTTCATTCTAGCAGGAGTTATAAACAAATATACACCCGGGGCCTCTTTCAAGTGAATCTGCCTTTATAAAAGGGCACATTTGAAAAGGGAACGCCAGTTGTGTGCACCTGCCTTTGACATGTTTACAAGCATTTTGTTTCATAAGCTACCTAACGAAGGGTGACATTTTCACGGTTGGGGGTTTGCGGGACGTCGTTCTCCATGACGGCGGAAGGTGATGGCAGTGCGGATGTCTTCCTCCTGGTAAATGAGGAAGCCGTTGAAATGATGCTGAATGTCGGAGCGGTGATGGAGCTGTCAGGGTTTCGGGAATGAGGGAGAAACAGAGGAATACGTGAGGATGAGCCTCTCATAAATCACCCCACTAGCCCCATGTGAGAGAGAGAGAGAGAGAGAGAGAGAGAGAGAGAGATACAACTGCTGAACCCTCATCAGACATGACATGTTGACGGTGAGAGAAATGACCCTGAGCGTCTGGGATGCGGGTTCGATGAAGTCGTGTTTTGCCTGAAAGTGAGAGCAATGTAATTCCTTTCACTAGCCTTTTTTTTTTCTTTTTAACCAAGGCAACGACGGCATAAATGACAAAGCACCCCGGATCCTGCTTGACAATAGCAAGGCACAAGGCATTCAGTGTGTATGCATGCGAGTTAACTGCAAGCTCAGAGGGTGAGTCAAACATTATGCGAAGCCTTTCGTATTACCTCAATAAATACCTTTATAGGGTGACCCATGAATGCACCGCTGTCTTCGCCACTGTATTCACTGTCACTTGTCTGTCCAACACAATCAGCTCATGTACAACTCAATGTTTCCATCGGTCGTGGAGGTGGATTTGCGCACCACCCAGTCATGTCTGACACTTGTGCAAACGTCTTTATCCATTCCAACACACTGCTGAGTGACAAAACACTTCGCCTTTGATAAATAGCTGCACCAGACACACACTTAGCCAACAAAGAACTAATCGCTGCATGCTGCTCGTCTTTTGTGGAACAGCAACCTTGTACGGAAAGCGCTGATAATAACCAGACTCTGTGTCCTGCTGGTAAAAGCCAGGAGTGTTGGTCACTCACCGGGGCTGCAGCAGCCGACAAGAGATTGGTCAGTCATACAATTCCAAGCCTTGCTTTCTTAGTCTCTTTGCATATCTGTCCAACTCCTTTGACATTCATTTTCAAGACCTCCTGCAAACAGCTGGTAAAAAAACACAGACATTGTGAGTGTAGTGGATAAACCAGAAACACAAGAACACTTGGGAGAATGTGGTAGTAATGTGTGTTAGTAGTCTATTACTAATTTCAGAATATTTACACACTGTATATAGTTGCAATGTATAGATATAGAATATCTACTCTTAGAGGTACAATGTATTCAGTATCATAGCTACGTGAGGTATTTGTAACAACACCTAGTACTTACATCTACTGACATACCACTTACATCTACCGACATACCACTTACATTACATCACTTACATCTACTGACATACCACTTACATTACATCACTTACATCTACTGACATACACTTACATTACATCACTTACATCTACTGACATACCACTTACATCTACTGACATACACTTCCATTACATCACTTACATCTACTGACATACACTTACATCCTTAGATTGGGGCCTGACCATCAGTATTGTTGGTCTGGATCTAGAATGTTGCCTGCTTGCTGGTGTGTTTGGGGTTGTTGTCCTTCTGAAACACCCATTCATGACCTCTTCCAGTATTCTGACATATTCCAACTGGTCCCGGGTGCTTGATATGCGATAACACCTCCATGTTAACAGTGTTCACAGTGTAACTGTGGCATAAAATCAGTGTTTATGGGTTGTCTGTGGACTTTAGACACAAAGAGCTGTCCATAGAATATTGCACCACATCTGTTTAGTCCCGTTCATTTGTTCTTTAACAATCTGTAACCTTTTCAACACATCTGCATTTCAGCAGTGGGACCTTACGAGGGTTTCTATGCAAATAGTTTGGCTTCAACTAGGCGTATTCTGATTGTCGCAGTACTCACAGGTAACTGAAGATTGTTGGATGCTTGATTGCCATTCTATGATCTGTACAGATAGTATTTCTAATATTTTTATCATTGTATCTGAGCAGCTAATTATTGTCTGTATTATGTATCTTTATATTGTTTCCTCCTCTCCAATCATATATATATATATGCATATGCACGAAGGCAGATCAGTATGTGTGTGTGTCAGACGAGTCTCAGAAGATCCTAGCACACTGAATGAAAACCACAGACACTTCGCCTGAAGGTTAAAGCTACACTAAAGTCGAGGATGAAAGCCAAAGTCCTGCATCCTCCACACTTTGACACGGATTGCTTGAATTCCTGAGTGTGTGAGTCTGAGAGAGACGGAGAGAGAGAATAAAGAATGAGTGTGTGTGTAGTTACCTCAAGTGCTGCAGTATTAATCTTGAATGCAGTGTCATTTTTTTGTGTAAGATCACGCTGTAAAAGCCAGATCGCAGGTGTTTCCTGTCCATCCTGCTATAGCAGTCACACCCAAGGACATCTCCCTCCTACAGTGTCTCTGCTTAGACTTCGGAGAATATAAAAAAAGAAGAAGTAGTGCAAGCATGATTTAGGGGTGGTGCTCAGGTGGTCGGGGATAAGGGGCGATGCTTTACCTGTCCAAGACGTGATTGGGTTTTCGAAATGTTTGTGTTAGATGGGAACTCTTGAAAAGGCACAAAGAGAAAAGACAGTTATCCAATGCAGTTTTGTTGCTCAGTGGCTTTGCTGCATCATAACGTCATTTTCGGGTGTTAAACCATCCTCCATACGGTCCTGTTCATTTCCCATCAATTGGGAGACCACCGCCTGTTTGGTTTCCTGAAAGAATCCCAACAAGTATGAGAATTCACGTCTGATTAAGAGGTGAATATAAAGGTGCCTGTCTGGTTCATCTTCCACATGACTTTGAAAGCATGTCACCTGGTCCCTGAACAAAGACAAGACCCAGGACAATGGAGAAGCAGGGCATTGAACATCTCACCAACAACAATACTGTTGGCATGTTTTGTCAAAAGCAGGATCTTGTGTGCAGAAGAGGTAAGAAAGCAGAAAGCAACCAAACATGAGGGATCACAGTTTCTTCAAGATGGCTCTAGCATACACGTCTCTTGAGGATAAGCTGAATTTCATGTAAACTTGCTTCTGATGTATGTGGTTCGAACAGCATTGGCACCAACTGTACGAGAAGCAGCATGAACACAGTGAGTGTCAGAGCATGATATACTCTTGGAGAACAGTGTCACGTGTCTGAAGACCAGGAACGCACCAGGACTGTATGGAATATCAAACAGGTCAGATACCACATTCATAGTATGCACTGACCAGCTAACACACCACTTACTGCCCTATTTATAATTACCTGCGCTGTTCCAAAGCATCATCAACATACCTGTTATTGTCCAGTCATTATGACCTCAGTTTTGATGAAGTGGTTTGGAACCAAGACATTATCAACTCCTCATAATCTGGCACCATAGACCCATTATAATTATTGGAACACCATCCAACCAACCAATCAATCAATCAGCCAATGACATGATCACACACCTGTTTCACAGAGTCCCGAGCCATCTGGACACCCAGAAAAGAAAATGATGCTCAAATTCTTTGATGACATGTGACAGTTCAGCATTTAACACAGATGAGTACATTTCTGACAGTATGGCTGCAGCATAACCGAGCCCAGCATAACCGATATGTCCAGCATAACTGATATGTCCAGGTCAGCATTCTTCCATCTCTACACCTTTTTCTTTCCTACACACATGTACAACAATAACCCGTGACGGTTATTGAGCCAATCAGCAATCGTAATACAGAGAGGCACGCTCTGGTTGGCCGCTTTCCAGCAATCGAACAATGGCGTGCTGTGTACAATCTTACGCGGCTAAGTATCTCAAGCGCTCAGGCTACGTAACCTCTTTGCACGTACGCATGACTTTTTCCCGCAGTATTGCACAGTAATTAGCCGCGAGTGTCTTTCGCTAGAATGGACACAGTTCTTCTGGAGACTTTGACTCTGACACTTGCTGTCACTATCAACGGTTCGAGGGCAGTCTATCTATTGTGCAACTGAGTGTCCTGCCCAACTGAGTGGCATGATTTGAGAATGAAATACATTTAGGAGAAATTATACAGTACATTTATAAAAAACACTGACTCAAGTGCGGTGAATGGACTTCCAACAAGTATGTTGCTGTCCATCTTGTTCCAGACTGCTGTCGTTAACTGATCGACAGTTTAATCAGAAACTGTCCCTCGTCCTCATCATATTCACGCTGAAATCCCACAACCCCCACCCCCGGTGCCAACGTTACATCCCGGGACCGGCTAGTGTCTCTGCGGTCCCTGACAGAATGTTAATTACTCCAGACTCATTTGAATAATTCATGCATCCTTAATTAGAAGAGCATGCTCCACGATGTTTAGTGGCGCAGGTATGCCCATCCCGAGCTTGCGTTCCCATCTCACACTCCATCGAACCACCCAGGAACGCGGCGGTGGAGGTAGGAGGGCGGCCAAGGACCTAATCAGATGATGAAATGCCTCCCCACGTAGCTATTTATGCAGCAGACGCATGATACCATTCGCCGTCGAGAGCCATCCAGGTAAAAATGGATGAACGAGCCATTTTGGTGCCAGGGCTTTGGGGGCGCATGTGCCCTGTGTGAGGGCTCGGAAAATCCTTAATGAGCGGGTGGACCTGCAGCCATAATATGGAAGCCCATTCACAGTACAAAATAAGTCTCACACATTTTTATCAGTATTAAGTTAATTGCCATTTCATTATTTTAAGACAATGAATTGTTATTTTAATTTAAATTGCTACTGGGTCGTTATTTTAAGATACAGAGTAATTTTGAGATAATTTAATCGCTATTATTGAATACTGTGTTTTTATTTTGAGCTACTAAGTCATTATTTAAAGATACTGAATTGTTAATTTGAGATAGTAAGTCATTATTTTGCGATAGTAAGTCATTATTGAGATACCGAGTCATTGAGATACCGAGTCACTATTGAGATACTGAGTTGATTGTTAATTTGAGATAGTAAGTCATTATTTTGAGATACTGAGTTGTTATTTTGAGATACCAAGTTATTTTGCGATACTAAGTCAGTATTTAGAGATACCAAGTTATTATTTTTGAGATATTAAGTCATTAATGAGATACCAAGTCATTATTAAGACACAGTTATTTCGAGATAGCAAGTCATTTATTCGAGATCCCGAGTTGTTTCTTCGAGATACCGAGTCGTTACTTCGAGATACCGAGTCGTTACTTCGAGATACCGAGTCGTTACTTCGAGATACCGAGTTGTTATTTTGAGATATCGAGTCATTTTTGAGATACCGAGTCATTACTGAGATACCGAGTCATTACTGAGATACCGAGTCATTATTGAGATACCGAGTCATTATTTCAAGATACCAAGTCGTTATTTTGAGATACCAAGCTGTTATTAAGACACAGTTATTTCGAGATAGCAAGTCGTTATTCTGAGATACCGAGTAATTACTGAGATACGGAGTCCTTATTGAGATTCTGAGTTGTTATTTTGAGATAGCAAATCGCTATTTTGAGATGCTTTGTAATTTTTTTTTAAATAATGAATCGTTATTTTGAGAAACTTCATCTTTTTTTAGATAACGAATCTTTATTTTGAGATACCGTGTTGTTACTTTGAGATACTGTGTTCGTTGCTTCATCGCAGTTCATTAATTGTGGATTTATGTTTTTATATTTTTGTTAAATATATTTGATTCTGTGTCACCATATTGTGGAACGTCAGACAGCCAATCACATGAAAACATCCCAAACAATAGAAAAATATGCGTAACTTCAGATCGGCGCCTCCTGGCGTCATTCTGTCCTGAACATATTGCTAAAGAGTGCTGAGGGAACGCTGCAGAATTACTGCGTCTAATTACTGTGTTCAGAGATTGTCTTTCATAAATATTTGATGATGCATCATCCGCAGTGCACAAGGGCAACGGCATGATGGGATGGGGAGCTGGAGCAGATACTAAGAATGAAGGAGGAGTCAGCAAATGGGAAAAGAGATCATTTGGGTGAGGTCAATGGGGTGAATATAAGCAAAGATAATTACTAGGTCGGACGACAGGGGTAAGTGGAAACAGGTCGAGGGGAGCGGGAAAGTTTGCAAACCCTCTCGAACGTTGATTTCGAGGAACCCAGGACATCAGACTTTCACACACGTCTTAAAATAGAGCCAGTTTGGACAATTTCTTCCCAGACGGCATACGGTGGAGTCCATATGTTTAGACTGTGGGAGAAAACGGCCAACCTGAAGAAAACCCACCTGGACACGGGGAGGACATGAAACATGGAAACTACACCCAGAATGAGATTTGGACCTGGATCCCCAGCGCGAAGAGGCAGATGTGCTAACCATCAAGCCATTGTGCCACCCAATAATCCATCCTGCATCTTCTTCTCAATCTTATACTTGGGTCACAGGGGATTCCCCATGGGCAGATACACCTAGAAGGGGCATCAATTTATAGCTGGGCACACACTGACTCACACAACCGCCATCCATCCATCCATCATCTTCCGCTTATTCCTCTACTAGGGTCACGGTGGGGTTCCCCATGCCCATCCAGGGCAGAACATTTTGGGCGTTGGGCAGATACACCCAGGACAGGGTGCCAATCCATCGCTGGGCACACAGTCACTCACTTATCCACACACTACAGGGCAATCTAGAATCCAATTTATCTAGAATACATGTTTTTGAACTGTGGGAGGAAACTGGAGAATGCGGGAAAAAACCCACAGACACGGGGGGGACATGGAAACACCACCCAGATCGGGATTCGAACCGCTAACCACTAAGCCACCGTGCCTTCCACAAACACTATATAAAGGCAATTTAGAGCAGCCAATTCACCTTGAAACACACCATGTTTTTGGGCCTGTTAGAGAAAACCTGGAGAACCCAGAAAAACTGACATGGACACGAGGAGGACATGGAAACTCCACACAGATTAGGATTTGAATGACTGAGGCCACTATGTCGCCCTTAAATCTTTATGAACACACTTATAATGCATTATAAAATCTGTTGGAATAGAAAAATATTACCAGAATTTGTGGTCACTGACTTTAGAGTGACCACAACTCTAGAGTTGAATGCATGTTGCCGCCGATGCAGCAACCACAATCCTAACTGTTTGTAATGTTTTGTGGTTAAAGACTGGGTGCCACGGTGGTTTAGTGGTCAGCACATTCACCTCTCAGCGCTGGGGATTCCTGGTTCGAATCCCGATCTGGGTGGACTTTTCATGTCCTCCCCGTGTCCACATGGGTTTTCTCCAGGTTCTCTGGTTTCCACCCACATTCCAAAAAATGGATTGCAGGTAAGTTGAGTATTCTAAATTGCCCAGTATAGTGCATGTTTGTGAGTGCCCAGCGATGGATTGGAGCCCAGTCCGAGACGTTCTCCCCTGGATGGGGATGGGAAACCCCACCGCGATAAGTGGAGGATAATGAATGAAAGGTTAACGACTAAATATAAAAACAGTATTGCGTTGCTCACATCAGCTCGCTGTGGATGGGAGCAGAAGTAAATACTCCTGGAATATGTTTGCCCTTGTAAAACACCAAGTGCGACACGCGATTCTGGGTGAAATACTAATCCGTATTGATCCGATCAGGACAGCGACAGAGGAGATAAACAAACCGGCTTATTAAAAGCGAACCCCCGGGCGTTTATTAGCAAGACGGCTCAGGTCCTAATTGGAGTCAGGTTTCTGTTCCGGTGCTGAGAGAGAGATTTTTTTTTTCCATCTGCAGTTAATATGACCTTGTGCACATGTTGCTGACCTGTGAATATTGTCTAAAATCTCAACAAAAAATGTGTGTGTGTGTCACTGTGTGTGCTGGTGGATTCATTAAAAGCAAATGCTTAGTGAATATATGGAATAAAAAAAAACAGACAGAACCCTCTAGGGAAGGACTAATACCACCCCCCCGCCCCCACACACACACACACAGTAGCCAGCATTAAGCACAGAGTACAGTTTGAACTGCATTAGGTTGCATAATTTAAGGTTAATGAGAAAACAAGCTGAGATTAATTTCAAGTCGTGGTTCGTCTCCCTCAGCTGCAGGCGATCGTTGAAGGCTTTACAGCTAAAGCGCGTTCATGAAACGTTGTGTTCTTTAAATGTTTACGGCCCGATCACTTCCCATCTCAATGGAGGGCTCTGAATTCGAATAGAATATTTAATGTAAAATAAATGAATAAATCATACATCACCGTGCATCAGGAGGATGGAAGGGAGGATCTGCGCTCCTGGCATCACTCCTCCAGGTCTGAATCCCGTTCTTGATGGAGTTTCCAGGTTCTACACGTATCCGTGTGGGGTTCTCCAGTTGCCTCCTACAGTCACAAAACATGGATTCTAGGAGGAATGGCTCTAAATTGCCCCTATGTTGTTTAAATGAGGGCGTGTGTGCCCAGCGATGGCTTGGCCCCCTGTCCTGGATGTTCCTGCTGAGGTGTTCTCCTCTCGATCTGGATGGGAAGGTTTGAAACCAGTGCACTGATGTGTGTCTCTCCCCCCCCCCCCAAAAAAAAAAAGACTAGGTTAATTGAGTTAATTGTCTCTGATGTACCACAGGGAGGACATGCAGACTCCATACAGAAAGGACCTGTGTTTTTAAACCTGTCTTTCTGTGAAGTGGAAGTGCTGACCATTGAACCACCACATCACCCAATACATTAAAATTGGCTGAGCTGGTAAAAATCTGCAAATAGTCTTCCATTTGGCCACGGAAACAAAAAAAATTCTCTCCTTTGATTGGAATCTTTGTTTTTAGAGAATTTCGGAAGAAAAAGCACACGGCTTCTTCTGGACAAGGCAGAAGGAGCTGTGTGGATGAAGCTCTGGGAAAAGAGCCTGGCTAATGGAAGTCCACTACAAAAACACACACAATAGTTCGGTGGGAAAAGTGTTTAAAGCACTACACAACCATCAGAGTAAAACCACAACAAAACCTGAAATAAGCCTGAAATAAACCTTACCCCCTTCACAAAGGAGACCAAACAAGGCTGGCACCTCCAACTTCCTGTTTTTAAAGGTAAGCCTTCAATTCAGACTGGGCACTTCCTGTCACTCAGCGCCACAGCTCCCCTATTGTCCTGGCCCAGTCATTGCACCCACTCTGAACACAGTCCGGTAACAGAAACGGAAAGGGTAACAAAAAAGGGAGCCATATTTAGGCCATGGTGTCGGTTGTATCGGGAAGTAGAACGAGGGCTCTGACGGTGCAGGGGTTTGAAAAACTAAGCCTTTTAACCGCCCCTAATGACGTGGGAGTTTAGTCGAAGTCTCCTCGCTACAATGCAGGCGATGGTAATTGGACAGCAGGACGCAGTGTCCTCACCTTTGCGGTTCTGACAGCACAACTAATCACACAGCAATTTGCATGGAGGGCTGCGCAAATCAGCCTCAATATCGGTCCCCTGCTCTGAGAGATGAGTTTTTAATCTCGATGAAGAGATGAGACACTGACTCAGGTGTTCCCCTCCCCCCACCCTTATTTCCCCAGCTTTCTCTTCTCATCCTTTTCTCTCAGATGGCGATGGACCAGTTGGTAAATTTGCGAGGGCAGGACTCCCATCTCTGTCTGGAAGGCATGTCATTGCACATTCATTATTATCCCAATGAAGGAGCCGCCGCGCGAGGAGGCGGCTCTTAAAAAATAGATAGTTGTCCATATGAATGAAACTCCTCGGAATCGCAATCAAAGCAGTGACAGATATGTTAGCGCGGGGGAATTATTTCCTTAGCGGGAACGACGAGACTTATTCAGGCCTTATTACCCCGGAGTGACCCGCGTAATAGAGAATTTTGCAACTGGAAGTGTTTGAAATATCGAGCGGGGTTAACTAATGAGAACGTTTAGAGGAGACGGACAATACGGGAAGCGGGAAGCGGCGAGGTTATGACAACGTAAACGTCTCGTCTGTAAGGGCGCTAAAAGGAAATCCAATCCAAGACTACACCAACAAACGTCGACTTACTGAAAACTAGGTACTAGGTCCTCCCCCAGCAACCTGCAGAGGGGGATTGTGGGGCAAGCTGCTGTTACAGAGATTAGAGAGGAAATACCAAATGGTATGTTCTCCTTTATGAGTTTGGTTAGCCACTTGCAGTGGAAGAACATACTAGCTTGTAGACTTTCATTCATTCATTATCTTCAACTTTTTTCTTTATGGGGGTCGCGGTGGGGTTTCCCATGTCCATCCAGAGGAGAACGTCTCGGGCGCTGGGCAGATACACCCAGGACAGCGTGCCAATCCATCGTCGGACACACACTCACTCACACAGCCACACAAATACACACTTTACAGGGCAATTTATTCATTGATTCATTATCTTCCGCTTATTACTTTATGGGGGTCGCGGTGGGGTTCCTCATGCCCATCCAGAAGAGAACGTCTCAGGCGCTGGGCAGATACACCCAGGACAGGGTGCCAATCCATTGCCGGGTACATTCTCACTTACACAGCCACACACATATATACACACACACACTATACAAGGCAATTTATTCATTCATTCATTATCTTCTGCTTTTTTCTTTATGGGGGTCGCGGTGGGGTTCCCCATGCCCATCCAGGGGAGAACGTCTCGGGCACTGGGGCCCCAGGACAGGGCGCCAATCCATCGCCGAGCACACACCCATAAACACACACAAATACACACTATACAGGGCAATTTAGATGATTTACCTTGAAACAATGTTTTTGGAATGTGGGAGGAAACCAGAGAAAACCCATGCGGACACGGGGAGGACATGGAAACTCCACCCAGATTTTGATTCGAACTGGGAATCCCCAGCGCTGAGAGGCGAATGTGCTAACCACTAAGCCACCGTGCTGCCCTTAGTTTGTAAACTTGCAACATAAACGTACCCCAGGTGTAAAAATTGTCTTCAGTGGGGTTTGGTATGTCATGAGATGGACTGGCAAACTGTCCAGGGTTCTCTTCTGCCCCGAGTGCTGGGAAAGGCTGCAGCTCATCAGAAATGGAATTAAGTCGGTCTATCCGTCTGTCCATACAGCTTGTGGTAAAAAAAACATTTCGCTCTCTTTTTTGGAGACCATGTCCATGACGATGTTCCAAAATGTTCTTCTACAAGAGTCGAGTACCGAACACCGATCTAAACTCCACGAAACCAGCCGAACAGCAAAAAGTTCTTCGGGAAGAGTACTGCAACATGTCATTTCTCTGATTAGCATCTCCGTATGACAGGAACCACTCGACACTGAGACTATGGGGAATGTGTGTGTGTGTGTGTGTGTGTGTGTGATATCCCCACACCTGTGGTGAACAGCTCCATGATGCCACTCGATCTCATTTCTCATTGGGCCGTGTCACACGAAATGGCTGCCGCCGTCATTAGAGCGGGAGAGGTTGTGCGCTCGATGAGTGTTTAATTAGCGTTCAGCCATCAGCTGTTCCTTTTCGCTCGTGGAGGCTTTTGTGTGTGAAAAGCTCAGGGGCTTCACAAACACATCACTGTCAGAGAACCGGCGTGGAACCAGGAGTCGATCTGACAACAGCGAACAGACGGATATTTGAGGGGACACGGCTTGCTCCTCTGCTGCTCCCTCTTTTAATTAATGAAGGATCATGGAACAGTTATCCACAGTTGTACACTTACCACATCTACCACACCCACTGGGTTCCTTTTAGATCATCATTTCTCTACTAGGGTCTTGGGGACGGGGATGGGGGGGTCCCTCCATGCCCATCCAGGGATGAACACTTCAGGCACTGGGCAGATGCACCCAGGACATGGCGCCAATCAATCGTGGGGAACACACTCACACAGACACACACTATATAGAGGTAATTTAGATGATGCCACGA